>JBAGKO010022388.1:0-11033 GCA_037177275.1 Acacia concinna | reverse complement strand
CAAAGAGCTCTATGCACTCAAAAGAGCCTTGGAGAATTGGCAACATTACCTTTGGCCAAAACAGTTTGTGATTCACACTGATCACCAATCCTTGAAGCATATTAAAGGGCAAGGTAAATATATTCAATTGATTGCAGATTCGTGGGATCTTTTCCTTGTGGGTTCGCATCACGTACACTCAAAAAAAAAGATGCTTCATCTATTCCAAATCCATTTCATGGATGTTCATAAAATGGCAGGCTAAAGATCCTTAACAAAAACATGCCTAGTACTTGGTATCTACATGCCTCAAATCTCAAATTTTCCTGTGTCTTCTATTTCAATTCTTCCTCTTCTTTTTATAGCCTCGAAGTAGGGTAAGAGGATCGGCTTGATTTTTATAAACAATGATAGGAAGAAAGCAGAAAAGCCCGCTTCGAAATCAAGCCAAAATTTCCTTGACATCAACCTAAATGAACAATTGGCGATTATGCTCCATGCATATGGTTTTTTATGCACAATTTTGTCTGGGGGTGTGGAGGTCATGCAAATGAACCAAATGACAAAATAGTTCATTTTTCCGCATCCTCCATGGCAAAATTGTGGAAAAGAAAAGTGGACAAAAATAGTCAATGAAATTTTGGCTTGATTTCAAAACGGGCCTATCTGTGTTCTTCCTATCATTGTTTCTTTCTACACTATAAGATCAAGCCGATCCTCTTACCCTACTTTGAGGCTATAAACAGAGGAGAGGAACAAGTTGATAGGATCGTGTGCCTTAAGT
This sequence comes from Acacia concinna, assembly GCA_037177275.1. Lineage (NCBI taxonomy): Eukaryota > Viridiplantae > Streptophyta > Magnoliopsida > Fabales > Fabaceae > Acacia > Acacia concinna. Next base: position 10,270 of record JBAGKO010022388.1, on the reverse strand, counting down.
GCCAAGATATCAGCACAAGATTCGTCTTGATAGCATCACTCACTCCATGTATAGTCTCTTGCCGACAGGTTGGGGCCGGCGTTTTTCTCTCCGGCGTCGCAGTAAAGTTAATCAATACATATGATAGGGAAATGTAGAGTGATGATATATGCATACATACATAGCATGAGAAAATACTTCATGTCCTTAACCCATGGTATTTTTTATCACAACGCTAATGGTTAATTATTTCCATGCTCATTTTCTGATTATTTGCACTGACCTGATTAAATGGTTAAAATGTAATTTACTTCTCAACGTTTTAAGGAAGCGCAAATTTAATCCTAATGTTTTTTAGTGTAATTTCAGTCTTAATATTATTTATTTAGAGCAATTCATATCCTCACTAACAGATTTATTCAGTTTGACTGTTAAGTAAGATGTATTAACCAATGATAAAATCATATGACTGATTATTAAATAATATGTTGAGACTAAATTAGGGTATTTGTTTTCAATAATTGATAGACTGTATTTCATTTTTTTTAAAAAAATATAATTTAATTTTATTCAAATAATGTACTATATTATATTATTTAATTTATTCCATCAACCATATGATTTTATCATTAATCAATATATTTCACTTAACAATCAAAGTGAACAAATTTATTAGTGAATGTATGAAAAATTGAGTTAAAAAAAGCCTTATGATTAAAATTACTCGTAGGTTAGTTCTTTACCTGGATCAAATAATAACTATCGCACTCACAGTTCCGTACGTCTCATTTAATCAATCAATTTATTAGTGAATGTATGAACAAATACCTTTGAGTTGCTTTCAATTAATTCACCTCGATCTTCCCCACCACACTTGACAATATCTGAATATAATGAATGTACTTGAAGTTTAATTACAGACAGATCCAATTTATGAATGATAATATCCATATCATATTCCATTGCCATCTCGTATCTTTGGGGAAAAAGGTTATGTACGTCTTTTGTGGCCTAGATAATTCACATGGCTCCATTGCGGATCGAACTCGGCTACTTGTGAAATGAGCAAAGAGCACATTGCAGAAAACTAAACCAAGACAAATGAAAAGGGTTTCAAAACCCTAGGCACCCACTTTGGTGGAAGTGTAGGTCCCCCGCCATCATACAACTGAACAAAAAGCCACTTTGTTTAAAAAATAAAAACAACTCATAATCTTTAATTAATTGTAATAAATATTTGGGAAAATTTGGTCATAATTAAAGAAATTTAAGATAAAATGGTCCCACAGAATCACATATTTATAAACAAGCCCCACACAAAAATCACGTATTTATAAAGAAGTTCCATGTGAAATCGCTTATTTGTAAAAAAATCTCGTAAAGTTATTAAATATTTAACGTAGAGTTGTCATTGACAACTCTATGTTTATACCATGGAATTGTCATTAACAACTTTATGTTAAGTATTAACAATTTTAAGATTTATTTGTAAATATGCTATTTTGTGAGACAATTTTATCATAAAGTTCTTTCATTAGGACTAAATTATAATTCTCTCTAAACATTTAAATGTGGGTTTGAAAAAGAAAAGAACGAGAGAGTGTGATTTGAGGAGGAGAAGGAGGAGAGTGGGTTGGCTTTCTTTGAAATGGAAAATGCAATTCACTATTGAAATAAACTAAACCTCAAACCTTTGGCTGCATGTGAACTCAACTTACACATATACACATGCAAGTGGACATATATACATGAGCTTTGAATTTTGGACAAATGGTGTTTAGGTCCCCGATAAAACAACATACGATTAAACGATCTTGTGAAATTTTATAATTGTATTGAAGTCCTATTGACTAGTTTATAAGCATTTATTAACAAGTTATTAAGTGTTCATAGGACTTTAGTGTAATTACAAAATTTTATAAGACTATTTGATTGTATTTTCTTAGTTGGGACTTAAACGCAATTTTTTTTTTCTGTTTTTATACATTTTCTAACCCAGCACAAATTAAATTTTCTTATCTCAATTAATATCCCAAAGCATACACACACTAGTCTCGATTGTAATTAATCGAATAAAAATGATGTTTTTTTTTTCCTTACTAATATTTCAAACTTTAATACTACATTAGCTAGTGTGTGTGGTCACAAGTCACGTGAATGCAAAACCGATGTTAACATGGAAATGTGGAGCATAATCGAACTCTTAATATCTTTAGTGCACACCCTTTTAACATAAGCAATTAATATAGATAATTTGGGATAAAAATCTATACTTTTGGAAGACAAAGTGAATTGAGTTTTTATATTTAAAATAAAGACAAAACCCTTCAGATTAACTCTTATATTTAAAATCGGATAGAGTATAACACAACTTTAAGAGTTGTTAGCGATTGTGGATTAGAATATAATTCTAGTTGGATCCTTGATTGAAGAACTCGTGCTTATTACTTTTGTAACACTATTTACAAATTGGGAGAAAGAGGTGAGTACAATAATTTTTAGTCTCCATTAATGAGAAATGAGTATTAATCTTGAAAGGCCTAAAGTGAAAAAGATTATTCATTTAAAAACCAAATTGAAAATGAACTTTTCAGAGTGATCAATAGGATATATTATATATGTTCTTAACTATTGCTGGCAACCAAGGTAAGGCAAAGACTACTACATTAAGGAGTCAGTAAAATTAAACCTCACAATGAAGTTTGAGAAATGATGAGGGACGATAGTTTTGTGGTTACTAATATGTGTTATGAATAAATAATTTGGTGAGATAAAAAGATTGATATAATAATATATATAAAAATACATTATGGATATCAAATATAAAGTCGTACCTGATTTAAAAACAATTATAAAGATAAAATGTTAGTTATATAACATTAAAGAAAAATTCATTGAAATGTGAAGAATTTGGTGTGTAAGTGAATTTGACAAAAATGATCACATTTTACTTTCCAAACATCATACAATCATTGAATTACTAAAATTACTTTATCATAATAACCCTCTAATCTTAAATATAAGATCCATTTATCTAATTTGGGGAGATTAATGCAACTAAATAAATTACCTAACTATGATGGCATATGTGACTTGTTCACTTTAAAATATTTCCACACATATCATTATATTATATATCAATTTATAAGTCAAGCAAATTAGTTTAGAAAAAATGATAAATATAGGAGATAAAATAAAAAATTATATTTAAGAACAAAATTTACTTTTAAACTAGGTCATGTTAGCGGCTAGGCAACACAATAACAAGAAACACCCTCTCTCCAATGTGATTGAAGAAGGGTAATGTTGCCAAAACAAAAAATCTTAACTTCTCCATCATTACACAATAACCCTTAAATAAAAAAAAATATATCTATAAGATGTTGGATGCCTTGAAAATTATTTTAGAATACTGGATGCACCTTAATCTTAAAAGAAAAAAACCTATATGATGTTTTTCTAGATTTTTTCTTTAAAAAGTGATGTTATTTTAATTAAGATTTAACAGGCAATTCATTATCACTTTTATAATAAATAGAACTAACATGAACGTCTATGTTATAAAATTAAGAAAGTTGGAGAGTAGAAGAATAAAAAACAAGATAAGAAATTGGGGGAGAAGGCAAATGAGAAGTTCTTATTCACTTCCAAACTCATAACATTTGGCACATGCTCACTATATATAAGCCACAACTCTTTGACTTCTATTACAAGAGTTACGACAAAATAATGAATCTACATAATGGTGGAACACAAAGCATTTGGAGGTTATTTGTATTTATCATAGAAAACTCTGAAGCCATTTATGTCATAGGTTACGTGGCTTTAAGTGTAGAATTCCAAAAGACAACCCTTAAAAGGTTATGGACATCCATATTTATATTGTAATATTTATAACAGTCTACAAGTAGTTCAAATAATTTTCACTTTTATGAATAACCGTTCCTCCGGCTAGCTAGTTGGATTCTTCCTCTCTTGTTTTAAACCACCTTTGTTCTCAATGGCTTCTCTCTTATAAGAAGTTATTATATGATACTAAAAACGAGATATTGTGTAACATTCCAAAATTTCTATATACAAACCTAGTCCAAAATTATCTCAATAAATAATAAATTTTGGGGAAATTATAGGAAAAGTGCTGTTAAGGCAGCCACGTTATAATATTTTTGATAACCAAATGATATCCAAAAATCATGAGATTTTACATAATGGAAGTAGACATCCCAAGCTTTAAATTGATAGGTCAATCAAAGTAATTGGATGGATATATTAAGAGATATGAATTTTTGAAGTTTGCTCAGTGAAATTCGCTGCTTTCTGGAGCAGTGTTCCAAAAATGAATTGTCTGGAAATTTTTGATCTTGTTTGATCAATGGAAGCCTAAAACTAGACTGAACATTTAGGCTTTTGAACCACTTAAATTGGACATCTATGCAATTATATATGAATTTGTAAAGTTGGGTGAAAATTCTGTCAAGTAAACTTGAAGATTGGAAAATAATGTAAGGGTAAAATGGTAATTTTCAAAATAATTAAAATAAAACTAATTTCTCTAAATCCTTGAGGCAATTTGGTCAGGAGGAAGGCAGGGGAAGCAGCTGGAATCAGTTTATGTGGTTCAATGAGAATTAAAGGGAAAAAAAGAAGAAGGAAAAGTGGATCGATGAGACTTAACCCACATGCCACCTCTTATGACCATTTTAAAAAGCTTTCTTCACCCTTCTAGGCTTCCATAAATCAGCAAAAACTGCACAGGAAGAGGGAGAGAGTGAGAACTCAAGAACGAGAACACTTGTCTTGAAATTACAACAAGAAAGAAAGCTTGGTTGAGAACAAGAACACTTGTCATGAATTCTAAAGAAGAAGAAAAACTTGGTAAGAAGGGCTAACACATTTCTAGAAAGGTGGCAAGAGAGGGGCATCTCACAAGACACTTTGAACCCTTCTTAGTCCTTGGATTAGAGAGGGAAAATCCAAGGGTTGAGATCTAGCCACACATGTGTTGCAATTAGGAAATAGTTGAAGGACTTGTATGCAATTTGGCAAGTCTTGGAAACTATAAATACCCCTTAATTCATATGGAAATTCGTCCATAATTAGAAAACCTAGGGGAACCTCTTGGCAATTGAAAATTTGAAGGGAAAAGAGGAGATAGAAGTGTCACAAGCCCTACAACTCAAAGGGAAAGCTATTAGAGGATTTGATTTTTGATCAGTAAAATGAAAGACTGATTAGAGGAAGGACAAACGAGTTGGAAAGGCGTCCATGTAGTAACACTTTCTTTCATACTTTATGTGAACTTATATATGCTTTTGTGTGCCATTTATGCAATACATATGTTCATGGTGCCTGTGGGTACTTTGCATTCACAATGTTTTGATGACACAATACCACAAAGTAGTACAGAGCAAACTGCGACATCGGTGTAGGACAATACCATAATAGTGATATTGAGCAAACAACAACAGTAATGTAGAACAAGCCATAATAGTGGTACAGAACAAGTAAGGGTTTCAATGATAGTTGGCCCTAAATACATATGCACATTTCCGTTTGAACATGTAGAAGGGGACAGGGTTGCGGCCCTGAGTTCTTTGACAATATAGAAACATGCAAATGATTGCTTTATTGATAATGTGGTGCATATCTATTTATCACATATCTGTTTATCGCATTTAGCATGAATGAATGTTGTTACTACTGATATTCTTTTGAATCTCATTCTTTCCAATATAATATAATTCAGTCAGTTGGCCAAAGCGATTACAAGGGCAAAGATGTAGACCTTGGCAATGGAAGGATCGTGGCACACATAAGTGTTGTTGTAAGACAACTGCGGTAGTGCAGTTTTGTTTTTATTTATTTCTATGAGGTTGTAAGATCCTGTGGGAAATGTAAAGACGAAAGGACTATATAAATCAGTATAGTTATGCCATTTTCGCTTGCTATTTGAACTGCGCTCTATTACTCTAATGAATGTCAGATTAAAAAGAGGGGTTTGACATGTTGTATTAAAGACATGATGGCCTAATATATATTGTTACAAATTCTTATATGTAAGTACTTTTATACACAAAGGCTCCTGATGAGTCGCCCCTCAAGACCTCACTCACCTAAACTTTTTTTACCAAAAAAATTTAAGGACATGCTTCTTATCCATATAAGATAATATAGAAAATTCAAGGATGGAAGCAAAGATTCTTACGCAACCTGGTAAGGAAATACTCCTCCAGCCCTATATATAGGACAACGAGAGAATATTATTTTTTGTTCTATCTATAAGTCACCTCATTAAAGTTTTAATATTAATATACAATTTTACATTTCACTTATTATTATGTTGACTTTGTTTTCATTTGGCACTCCATATCATGTATATTAAGTAGGAGTATAATTGAAAAATTGTTGAATTTTAATTTACAGCAGATTTAATAAGATTTAAGGCTTTCTTTGATTTATGTAAAAAATGTTGGAAATGTCTATATATAGGAACATATGAGTATTGATTAAGAATGTTGCAAATGTTGTGGATGTATGTCTATATCCTATATTTGGCATGTTTTAAATTTTCTAAGAACACATGCAAGAATTGGATAGGATGAATTGTACATTAAAAAAAATTAATTTATGATATATTTAATGAGTAGTTAAAATGTCTTGTATTGTAGAGTAGAATTGAAGGGGTAGTCAACATTTTGCAGCAAGCTAACATGAACTTATTGACGTTATATTCATTTCATGCTTATGACCCACATAATCCTTTTTTGGTTTTTTAATAAGCATGATTATCCACTTATTAAAACCAAATTTGTTTGAGGTAAGCTCAACTCCCTCGGTAAGAATTTGACCATTACTTCCCATATTTATGTTTTACGAGTTATGAGGGACTTATGCTTCTGTTGATACAAGTCATACTCCTCTAATCCTATATATAAGCCACTTCCAATATTTTTCATATATACTAAGAAAAATCTTAAATCTCATTAATTCTACTATGAAATTCAACAATTTTTCAACTATACCCCTATTTAATTTATATAATACCAAATAAAATCAAAGTCAAAGTAATAATAAGTGAAGGATAAAATTGTACATTCACATTACAACTTTAATGAAGTGTCTTATAAATAGGATAAAAAAAACTTTCTCTCTCTACCCTATATATAGAATCAAAGGAGTATTTATTTTTCAATGAACTCATTTATTGTAGGGATGAAGATGTTGGACCTGCCAAATTAAATTATTGGGTAAATGTGTAAAAATGTACATTGTGGTTTTTTTAAGAGATAATTTCAATAAAGGATCGCAGTTGGGAATTAATATCAGCGCAACCTATAAACAAGTGAACGGGTCATATGAACATGAATTTTTCTTGTTCATACAACCCATTCACTTGTTTATGGGCTGCGCTGATATTAATTCCCAACTGTGGTCCCTTATTGAAATTCCCCCATTTTTTAAAGTGCGCCCAATACCAAATATTTTGTTTAGGTGCGAAGTGACTATTCCTCTAATCCTATATATAGGGTAGAGAGAGAAGAAATTTTTTTAGTCTTATTTATAAGGCACCTCATTAAAGTTTTGATATAGATGTACAATTTTATCCTTAATTTATTATTGTGTTAACTTTATTTTCATTTGGTATTATATATATCAAATAAGGGTAGAGTTGGAAAATTATTGAATTTTATGGTAAAGTTAATGAGATTTAATGTTATCTTTAGTCTGTGTGAAAAATGTTGGAAGCGCATTATATATAAAACTAGAGGAGTATGTGGTTACAAAAGTGGGGTAAAATATATATATTGACCATTAAGTTTGACTTTTTTCACTTTTAAAACTTACGTAAATGATGATTTTGCTAAGGTTTTAGTTTAAATGGCAGTGGATAAAAGGAAAAAATAAAAAAAAATTCACATTTATCCAATTATATTAATTTACTATTTTAACTAAATAAAAAAAAATCTTAACTTGCTTGAGTTTGGACATAGAGAATTATTAAATAAAAGTCATCATCTACGTAAGCCTTAATATAAGTAGGTATATGTAAATTTTTTTTTCTTTTTATTAACTGTCCATAAGATAAAATCTTACCTGAATTATTTTTCATATAAGCCTTAAATGCGAAACAAATTCAAACTTAACAGTTAATATATATTTTTTGACTTACTTTTATAACCACGTGGCCACTTTTGCGCAAAAAAAAAATAACTTAGTATTGAATGCATTTTTAGAAAAATCACAAATATATTTTTACACCTGTAACCTACATTATTTGTGCCACACCATGTCACATCCTTCATTTTCTCTATTTTCAAAGCTTGAAGTTTCATTCAACACGCATTCCCTTTCTCCTTTGCAATGAATGCATAATCTCAAATTTTAGCTACGTTTATTAATCTGAATATAAGTTACTTGTATAATAATTTTATAAAATAAAAAAAATATTAAGTAGATAAATTTTTTCACATTTATCCTTATTTATAAATAATATATATATTTTCTCACTTCACTTATATCTCTATTATGCATTTACATATCTCTCTTCTCTATTTTTAAATGTAAGTAAAAATTATCAGAAGGTCATTTATTATCATATAAGTGACTTCTATGTCAAAACAAACTTTTTAAGTATAAGTGAGTTACATTGTGAAACTTAATTGTATACTCACATATATAAATACACACATAATATAAATATATTATTAAATTGACCCTTTTACCATTTAAATTATCGCTGAAGATTTTAATTACCATTACTTGGCTCGATCAACTTCCTAATATGGTATCTTGTCAGATACATATATTGATAATTGAAGTCTCAAACAATTTTTTTAATAAAAAAAGTTGTCTATAGGATTTACTGTACGAAAAATTAATAAAAAAAGTTGTCTATATTTCATAGAAGGTGAGGGGTAAATGATTTAATTAGATTAGTTGTGTTCCTAAAAAATCAAAGAAAATTAAATTAATACAACATAGTGGTTAGGCCTATATCATTTTCTATGAAGAGCCTAATAATAAAATTAGTAAAGTTTTTAAGTAATATAATGAGCTACAAATTAAGGTAAATAATTAAGCAATTTGAGATAAATTTGTTTGGTGAAAAAGTGAATAAATCCTAACATATTACTTGTGTAGTTTTTTGATTTTTTATGCAAGATGTAGTGTGAATGAAGTTAGATAACAATGAGATATATGTGTTCTATTGGAGATTAAGCCCAACCATATATCATTGTCCACTAAATTTTAGAGTCAAGATTAATTGTAATTAAATATACTAACAACCAGCTAACTCTCTAACAATTCGACTCACAACTCATGTAAATCCAATCATTAACAATTAACCATTCAACAAAAAAATTATTGAACCAATTCTCTTATTAACAAGCACAATTATGCATTGCTCATATAATTAATTCTACATACATCATATAAGACACGACATCATCTTTTCCCATTCTCGTATCATGTCATTGCAACTTTGGAAAAAAGGAAAAGAAAATGAAATAAAGACATCAAATTGTTGTTGTGAACATTAGTTAAAGATATGAATTAAATACAGATATTGGAGCTTCTCCTAACAAGGAAGCTCTCCTGACCTATGTTTATATTTTGGCACAAAATATCATGTTTACATTAATTTAGTCACAAGTCGCGTGAATGCTTTTCTTCTTAATCAATAAAACAAACAAATGAATATCTATAGCATAAAAGGAAGCTTTATCTTATATTCTTATTACCTTCTCTCAACATATTTTCAAAGGTTTTCCACCTAATTTTCCGAAGAGGAAGGAATCTCGAGGGGGCCTCTAGTTTCGATGCTCTTCATATAAATCTTTTTTTTTGTCATAAAGCAAACTAAGACGGACAACAATAGTGATCAGGTAGCTAAAAAATGTTATATATGTACGTAGCTTTAAATGTTACTCCATATGTAAGCGTGTGGGGCCCCCAAAATGAATGGCAAACCTATAAAATATGCAGGGGTAATGCAAATTGTTGATTTAACTACTCTATTAAATTAATAGTAGTAGTAGTTATTTATGATGTCTATTGCATATAAACTAGAAGTGATAAATAAGGTGATCAGTCTATCGCTTCTGTTATAATTTAACCAGACATCATAAGAGGCCTTATGACATCTGTTCCCCAAAGAACAGACACCATAATTTCATGAGTGATGTGAATTTCATTTCTTAAAAATATTTATACTTAATGTGTCTCTTCATTTTAGATTAGCTAGGCACCATAAATTCTTTTTTTTTTAAAAAAAAAACAACGTTTACGG
>JBAGKO010022328.1:0-11036 GCA_037177275.1 Acacia concinna | reverse complement strand
ACAATCTCTCAGAATATGTATAATACGCTCCTCACTTTGGCATTGAAAAGGACAATCACTTGTGTTGGACAAGCCTCTCTTAGCTTTGAGTGAGTTAGTGATTAATTTCTCATGGTGACTTGCCACATAAAAAATTTGATTTTCTCAGGTATTTGCCACTTTCATATTTGTGCCTAGAAGTTGCTAACCGGTGGCTCTCTTCTTACAGCAATAAAATTATACGCTAATTTCAAAGTGAATAGCCCATCTTTAGCTGGTTGCCATGTAAAGCTATCCGGTACATCAATATATGGGGTCATAATCTTCACAAGGTGATTAATCACCCATGCTGGCAGCAAAGGTCTCAATCCATTTACATTCCACAGTCCATTAGGTAGGGTATGGGGACATACCCAATTCGTTAATATTAACTATGCCAGGATCAGCAACATATGAGATTAATGGGTTTTCTAGGGGGTCTATAGATCAAGACAGAAATTTGTTGCACATCCATTATACACTTTTCGCCCAATTCCTTGTAAAAAATGGCTCCACACTCTCGTAATAGCTTTCCAGGTGAGTGATGAGTTCTGTTTTTGGATCACTTGAGGTAGCTCCTTATTTCCACAATTATATTTGGCCCATAAGCATTGGTCCCAAAGAGAATCACATTAGATAATCAGCCCCCAACAAAGCTTCATAATGAAAGCTTGATTTTTAATTTTAAGATTTATGAGTCCTAGTCCTCCATCTTTCTTTGCCTTAGTGATTTTCTCCCAAGCTATTAGGTGCATTTTTTAATTTCCTCATCCTAGGACCAAAGAAAGTGTCTGGCTATTTTCTCTATCTCATTTAGAGTGCATATTGGTAGAAGAGTATATTGCATTAGATATCCTGGTAATGCTGCCAAGACTGATTTGATTAGCATAGACTTGCCTGCTATATTAAAATGTTTGCTTTCCCATATTGATAGTTTCTTCTGAGTTTTCTGCACTATGGGAAAGTATGTTGCTTTTGTAATTTGAGAGTGGATGATTGGAACCCCCAAGTATTTTCCAAGGTTTGCCGTAAAACCTATACCTAAGTTCTAACTTAACTTCATAGCCCAATTAAAATGAACATGTTTGGAGCAAAACAAACAGGATTTATCAAGGTTGACTTTGTGCCCAGAGACTACACAGAAGCTTTGCGTCGCCCTTTTGACTTCTTCCATTTGACTAATTGCAGCTTCCGTGAATAGAATAAGGTCGTCTGAATAGAAGAGATGTGATATTTTGGGGCTATTTTGCTTAAAAGTAAACGGTTTCGACCACTTTGCTATACAAAGCTGACTCAGTCTTTTCATTAAGAGCACAAATATATATGGGCTTAGTGGATCTCCCGTCTCACTCCTTTGGATGGTATAAAACTAAGCCCTTCCTTGCCATTCCATAGAATAGACAACATGGTAGATGATATAGAAGCCATGATAACCTTAATCAGGTTTTCTACCAAGTTGGGGCTATGAAGAGTTTGCTTAATAAAATCTCAATCAAGTATGTCATATGTTTTTCCCATATCAACCTTGATTGCCACAAAACCTTTCTTCCTCCCGCTTGTTCTCATGAAGTGTATAGCTTCTTGAACAATGAGAATATTATCACAACTAGATCTATTAGCTATGAAACTGCATTGTTCCATACCTATCAATTTATCCATCACTCCTTTCATTCTCGTCACTAAGATCTTGGTTATGATCATAAAACTTACATTACATAAGGAAGTTGGCCAAAGTTCTTTGATTATAGTTGGATGATCCACCTTCTGAATAAGAACCGCTCTTGTTTGGTAGATCAACAATTCTCAAAATATTTCTAAAACAATCAGCCGCTATTTCACAAATTTTCCCCTATAATTCCCCATTGAGTTTGAAAGAAATGGGCTTGTAGTCTATTTGGTCTTGGGGCCTTGAATGCCCTCATAGCAAAAAGTGCATTTTTAACTTCCACTAATGAAATTTCCCTTGCTTGATTCAGTAGTTCATCCGTTTCTAGGTGAGGAAAGTTTGAATGTCATTCATCCAGCCTCACAGTTGTGGTTTCACATGTGCAGAGAGATTTAAAATATTTAGTAGCCATCAGTTTTAGTCTTCCTTGATCTTCAATCCATTCTCCTTAATCATCTTTAAGTGCTTCAATTCTCTACTTCATTTTCTTCACCATTATGGATGCATGAAAAAATCTTGCGTTTCTATCCCCTCCTTTTAGCCATTTACTCCTTGATTTTTGAAACCACAAGAGTTCTTCTTGTGCCACTACTTTATGTTATTCACTCCTTAACTTTACTTCTAGCTTGTATAGGCCAAAGCTAATTTTCATTCTTATTTTATGGTCAATGCCCTCAATTCACCAGATAAGCTTGTTATTTTTCTCTTTGAGGTTCCCTATGCATTTCATTCTAGTCGAGAGCATCAGTTTGGAATTTTCTAAGCCCATCCAGCCATTCTCTGCCTTGCCATGCCTCTTTTGTAAGATCTTTAAAACTCTCTTCCAAACACCACGTAGATTGATAAGATAATTTTTTCCTTATCAAAGTTGTGTCTAAAGATGGATTGGACTTGACTACAATAACTCGATGGTCAAGTTTAAACTTTAATTCATGACGAGTTATTGTATTTGGAAATTTTGACATCTAGAGGAAATTGTGAAAAACCTAGTCCAGCCTTTCTTTTAAACCATTTCTTTCCTACGTGAATCTATCACCCTCTACACGACCTTTAAATTGTTTTATTGTCACACTCCAAAATTAAGGAGTGACTAGCTCAGAATGAGAGAAAACTCATATTCTATAAGCCTATAATATACATAGATATATATAAATATTTATACTAAATCGAATATGAACTTCTTAATTATATCTAATTAACAAAAGCAAAAGCTTCTTGTAGAAATGTCGGTAGTCTCCACAATAAATGGGACCTTTCGAAATTTCTATAATAACAACCATCAATAGTTCAACAAAAGGAGTGTATATACATATAACACAATGAAGGTAAGGACCCTAACTATAGTTTACGTGGAGCTCCTAGATCATGACCTACAAAACATGTAATGCATTATTTTAATTTTACATTGATTAGGTGATTGTCCAAGACCACACTTCAACTCCAATTCAGCACAAAAAAACCCTTTAATAACGAGCAGGAGCACAAGATTAACTTCAATATCTGAGACTAAAATATTTTCCATTGAATAACGTCCCATATATAAAAATGACACAATACTAACAGAAAATATTCATACCTAATTAAACTTTAAATGATAGAAGTGTTATAGTAAATCTCAACTTCTAATGGTAAAATTATAAACATAAATGAAACTTAATAAAAAATTTGCGATCAAATAAAACCAAGTAATGGCAAAACAATTTGTTAAAGAGAATGAATTAAAAAAAAATATCAAATCTCAAATCCCATCATTTCATAGGACTTCAACAGAATGGTTAACAATCGTAGACACATAGTCCACGAAGGTAACTAACCAAACATAGCTCTAGGCTACGAAAACAAGCGTGGACACGCAGTCCATAAAGGTAAGTAACCAAGAGCAACACGAAACCACAAAACAAGCGTAGGTTCAAGACACATGACTAACAAGCGCGAGAACGAATCTCACAAATCAAGCATGAGTTCTACGCCCATGAAAATCAAGTGAGCTCGAGGTTAACCATGGCGCATCAAGGACTAAAAGTATTGCTGTTAGTAACCAGTTTTTTGTATTCAGTCCTTCCATAAACGTTTCAAGCATGCTTGGGGCCAGTTTATCGTAGAAGTAAAAAGCTCTTCCTTCAATATCAGGGTAGCTCATATCAAATGTGACATATTACAATGCCCCTGCATGTGTTGGCAAAACCCCTTCCCATATAATAAAAACTCATTACTGATATTTTCAATTGCAAGACTAGCTTAACATGAAAATTTATAAAAGATATCTTGGAATTTTCCTTATCGTTTGCATACATGGTCATGAATATCCTATGAACAAATAGAGTCAATCATCAATCCTTACTCATTCTAATAAATATAAGAAACCAAATAATTCTAATAAACTTTTCTCAATAATACCATGCTTCAAATAATGTAATTAATATAATAATATAACAAGTAGTAAGATAAAATATATAGAGGTTGGAATGGGATGCTATTAACTCACCTGCTATGTTTCCCAACATTTTTGTAGTTTGCTCCTTTCTTAATCGAATACCCCTAAAGCCAATTCATACCTAGACAAAAATAAACCAACAATCATAATGACTATTAGACTTCCTAACAACCACTCATTCACAAGACACTTTATAATTGAAGTTTTTCTATGATTGCTTTTATGTTCTAAAGTTTTCTTAAATAGTTTAACAACAATTTTTTTTTTCAGATGGCCCAATAAACTCATATTACAAATCAAACAACACCAAACCCGTCACATATGATCAAGAAATTCCTAATTTAATTTTCTTAACATTTAACTTGTAATTTTCAAAATGTAAGTCCCACCCCTACAACAACCCAAAACTTCAACAAACTACTTACTCAAGTAGTCAAACTTTCTTCTCTAAAGCTATAGCCAAATAGGACCTTGATCCACATACTAAATGGTATGAACACGATAGTTTCCCAACAATATTCTTCCTAACAGCATATTATAATAAAGCTTTCAATAGTTTTGTCTTAAATCAAAGTCTTAATCATAATAGCATAAAAATCCACTACCATCAAGTAAAATAAATACACATGCTCATATAAGCCTTCTCCCCTTATAAACATTTTACCAAACACCTTGCAAGCACATCAAAATTAACTCATACAACAAAGAACTCAATTCATAACCACCAATTAAAAATACATCCTCCAAGCATCAATATAGCCTCATACAGTTTAAACATTCAATTTCTCGACAATAATTAAAAAGAACTCCTTTCTTTATTATGCCTATAAATCCTGTAATCCAATACATCCCGTCAATTAATCTTTTAGCTCATTTGTTTTCTCTTGATCAACAACAGCCAACATGTAAGACAAAAGATTCAAGGATACCAAACACAAGCGACGCACATGAGAAGAAAAGAAGAAAAGAAGGGGATGGCGTTCCAAACCCACCCATGGCAGCAAAACAGAGGGGTAGAGACACTTTTGGCAATGAAATATCAAGAAGGCGAAGTTGCTCAAAAACCACATAAAAATGAAATTGAAGCATGCACTCATATATATATGGATGTGAAAAAGATGAAGCATAAACTCGACTCACCTTGCCTCCCACCACACATGAAACAGATACGAAGGCGAAGAGAATATTGTGATCGTTGAACCCAAAAACGCAAAGGACGACAGAGGAAGCATCCACACCACCGGAATCAAACAAGAGAAGAAAAACAAAATGGAGAAGAATGAGAGAAAAGAAATAAGAAGAATCGAATGTGTTTGAGAAGTCTCTGGAGAGAAGAGGGAGAAAGAAAAGAATTCTGATGGGCTCTCTACTCTATGCATCCATCAGAAAAGAGATAAGTAATAATGGAAGAAGAATAAGTACATTTAATAATATATGATATTATATTTTACTTATTTTATTACGTTTTTTTAATGTATTACAGTAATTTCTTAATGATAAAACATAATGAAATACTCTTTTTACACAACAAAAATTCAATCCCAAAACCTCATATTTAACAACTCATATAACTTCCACTTGTTCTCTAGTTCCCCTGTTTTGACATCAACATAAATACCTATTTATTATTATTTTTAAAAAACATTATTCAACATAATAAGATAAGAAAACTATATTTACCTCATACTAAACACATATTTTCATATTAATAACACTATTCACTTAATTAATTAATTAATTATTGATTCATTTATTTTATTTCCTAACTATCTGGGTTATTACATAAGTTCCCCCCCTCCCCCTCCCCCTCCCAAACCGTAAAATCCTAAGCTCAATTCCTCTTTTTAATTTGTTTCGGTTTTTGTCGGTAATTTGATTGTTTAGTAGTGTGCCTACCTTCAATTTTTTTTTTTATTTCAATTGTAGAGAACATTATGGTCTTTTAACAATATTAAAAACTCAATGAAACCCTTGGCATGGCTAGGGGTTTTTTTTTAAAGCGTAGGTCTAAATTTAGAATATGATATTTCAGTTAGATTTAATTAAGACTTTCCCTAATAAATATTAAGAACTTGACTTAAGTATTTAGCTTCATTTTACTTTATAATGGTTTTGGAAGGGGAAAATACCCAAGAAAAAAAAACAATTTAAAAGGGTGTAAATGCAGCAAAACAGTAATTTTGCTAAAGGGCCCCTAAATTATAAGAGAAGAAAATCTTAATGGCGTTTGAGAATATTTAATGATTTTGGTGGATTTGTACTCTTTTAAATTTCTTTTTATTATTTTTACCTCTTTCAAAAACTTATTTGTGCTAGAAGGCGCCTCAGGAAAATCTTTGTTGGTAAAATTTTAGCTTAACCCTATATTCAATTTATGAAATTTTATTGTTATCTCAATTTTTGTTAAATATTGTAATATTAATTAAAAGATATAATTGGAAATTGTATTTTATGACTTTTCCTATTTTCATGTGTGCGAGGAAAAAATAATTTTCATTAGGTACAAAGTGAAATTCTTGTTATGTTAAAAAATTGAAATAAGTTTTAAATAAAAATCAAATTAAATATCAGCACATCTTTCATATACATTGGTGTCTTGTTAAATTTTTTTGTTATACTAATATTTTGGAAATCTATTTATTTAAAATTCAAAATTAAAATTTATGAAGGTTATCTAAGCTCATCTTCTCTACATGAACAATTTTTTTTATTATAAATCGAATAAAGTGATTTCTGATAGGTAAATAAATATATTAATTAAATAAAGATGTCGTTTTTATTTTAATTCCTGAAAAATAATTTTTTTGACAATTTCAAAAAAAGAGATTGCTGAGATGTAAATAAAGAGATTATATTAAATAAAGATGATGTGAAGAATTCAGTGAAAAGTAAGAGCAAATAAAGAAGTTGACGTACAGTACATTATTAACTGCCATTACTTTACTAGTATTTATTATTAATATCCCGTAAAATCAAAGTAGGAGTATATGACATTAAAATGATTAGGTATCCATTGGAGTAACAATAGTTGATGAGGTTAGATATGTATTAACATTAGAATGATTCTGCATCTTTGACCAACCTCCTTTTTCTACACGGGGAGGGAGGTGGATGCAAGATAGCTCTTAGTTAGACTAGTTTCTTTTTGTTGTTTCTTAATCATATAAAGTATTATCTCCAGTCCTAATTAAATATAAAACTCAGTTTACTTTTCTTCAAACAAAATAGTAAGAAAACAAATTACATTTATTTAAAGCATTAAAATTTGTCATTTTGCTTCAAACTATATTGTCTAACTTATAATCTAATATATTATATAATGTTATACTACATATAAAATGATTAAATAACTTATTTACTTTAGTCTCTCTAAAAAAAGATTAATTGGATCTTATATTTAGAACCGGATGGAGAATATGAATCAATTCCAGTGTTCAGCCAAAAAGAATAACAGTAGTTAAGAGCATCAGTAGATACTCCTATTCTTTAATCCCTATTTACAAGAACAAACAACAAAAAGTTTCTAATCCTATTTATAGGGTGAAGAGAGAATTATATATATATATATATATATATGCACACAATTCTACCATTGATTTAGTAATTTGTTGACTTTATCTTCATGAGATATAATGTATACTAAATTAAATAGGCATAAAGTTAGAAATTACTTGTAAATAAAGCGAGTATTGATTTTGAGGATTGAAGTACTGATTTTGCCACGTAATAAATGGCTTAATAATTCATGATTCATAATTTATAGAGGCATACTATAAAATATATACAAAACTGTAAACTAATTTTTTTTATGCATTGAATTAAAATTTGTTTTTGATGGCTAATTTATGATCCCATGCACTCAAGTAATACTTGAACATATCAAAGTTTTTATGTCATATGTCCCAAACGCAATCACAAAATCCATTCATCTAACAAAAGTCCACATGTTTCATGCATTTGTCATATAATTAGAAAAATTCTTGTGTGAACCTGATTCGTCATGTCATTTGTAGCATGACCAATTAAATTATAACAACTCAGCAAATGATTTGGCACCTCTTAAATAGCAATTGGAATATTAATAAAATTAAAAGATTTCACAAGATTTACCTTTTTATTATTTGTGAAATCTTAATTAATAGATTCATTTATTTTGAGCAAAATAAAAATGTGAAAATTACAAGCAGCCAATTATGATTAATATTCACTGAGTTGTTGTATTTTAATTTGTTATGCCACAAATAATATGACAAACCAGTTTCATACAAGAATTTCTCATATAATTAATCTAGTATGATATTTAAAACCCGGGGGGGGGGGAATGAGGAACGAAAGAGCGTTAATTGAGTATTCCTTATCTATACTATCCAATGATTTTTTTTCCCACTTCTGGATCTATATTGTGTCACTGAGAAAAATTCCTTGGGTCTCTAACAAGCATAGCGATAACAGAAGCACTATGCATGATGACCTCAAATATACCATTAGGGTGTAGGAGGGATTTGGAGGGTTGTGAAAATTTTCATGAGTTAGGTTAAGAAAATTGGAGAACTGGAGTTATAAAATTTTAATAAAGATAAGATGTAAAATAAAATAGTAAGAAAAATTATTGGAAAGCTTTTAACCCCAATTCTCTCACTTTTTTTTAAAATCCAACTGAAAAAAGAGAAGATTTCCCTCACTCATTCCCCCCCCCCCCCAAAACGTACTAAACAAACCCTAAGAGAACATGACAATATTGCAATTTTCCTTACACTTGTGGGTAACTCTACTACATATATGAGAAAGATATTGAAAGAGGTGGCTACACTGAATAATGACATCAATGCACGGACTAGTTTCCTTGTTTGTAGCTTTCTTTCTGATCACAACACAAATCAAAAAATAAATCTCACTTGTTATGTCCAAAAATGCATAAAAGAAATTATAAGACTTCAGTTGAATCACAAATTTCCCAAATTTAAAGGAATGCCAATATGCCATATTACAACATTCCCATGCCAAAACTAACCACAGATCCCATCATATGAAAGCAATTTTTGCACTTGAACTTGAAGGGCTTTATAATCCACTTGTTGAACCTTGAGATGTAAATATATGATTGAAATAGGCATTAGACATATCTTAATATGAGATGTCTGTATGAGAAGGTTGGACCCGAGAAGTTTATATTTGTCGAGTGTTTGACCTGTATAGATATTTTATATCCCCTAGGTATTGTGCTTTCTAACACACATCACTCTATGCATGCAAAATGCAGGAGAACTCGTGCCCTTTATGATTAATTTGAAGTCAAGTTATCATCCAATTGAGAATTAAAATGGGATTATTCCGCAGATAAATTTCTAAAAGATTTTGTAATGGAAGAAACTGATTCGATAACAAAGGCTATAGAAAGAAGATAAAAATGTTATGAAAAATGAAATTGAACTGATTGGTAATAAAACTAAAATCACCACACAAAAAAATACTCTTATCAAATGCTAATCCACCAATAATGATCCAAATTAACTCACAATCCACTAAAGTGCAAAATGTAACATTTTGGAATTTTTGTAGACCGAAAAAGGGGTATTTTAGCCAAAATGGTGTTTTCGGTTAGACCAAGGGCTATAACCTGATATTTTTTTAGGCCTAGATGAGATACTTCAGATGAACAAAGGGCCTTAGTCTATAAAGGACTAAAATATTTCACAATAATTGAAGTGAAATTCAGGGAAGGACCTCTGTGCAAAGAGAAAAAATTCCACAAAGTTTTTGATCAAAATTCGGACAGGTTTGAGGTCCCTGAAAGCTCCCATAATGGTCCCAAATATAATATGTGGCATAGAACAATGAAGAGTGATTAAAATAATTTTTGGAGGTCTGAGGAAAAGTTTCGGGATACGCAAATATTTTGGCCGAATTGGGGTCTTCGGCCATAGCAGATATTTTAGAACCTCAATGTTCTGGAAAGGGACTTGGAAAAATTAATATGTTATTTTTGAAGAATTATAAAGTTGGTTTTAGGCCAAGAAAAAGTCCAGAAATATCAGCTAAAATTGTTGAAATCGGCTAATTGTCGGAAAATAGGCTTTTGAGAAATTTATTCTGGGAGTTCTAGATATCCAAAAATTATAAAATTTTAAAATTAGCCTCCTAATAGTTTTAGGGATTTTATGTGAATTGTTTAAAATTTTTGGATAACTACAGAATTTTCGAGAATTATCTAGTTTTTGAACCGATTAGATGAAATTATTGGTATAATTGGGATCTGGGGGAGGTCGTTTTTGGCAGCTGTAGATGGTTCCACCTAGCCCCCATTAGGTGTCCTTCACATATCTCAAGAAAGAACACGTGTCAAGAGGAAAGGGGTGACCCCATGTTGGAGATCAAGAAAATTACATCTAAAGGCCCAAAAATATTTACAAAATGACCCCTCCTCCTCGCCTATAAATAGCCACACAATTTCCTCTTTCCTCTCACACAAAAATGCCCTGCCTTCTCTCTAAAATCTCTCTAAAATTCTAGTACTCTCAAAGTGAGGTACTTTCAGAGGTAGTTTGAGTGGTCCCGACCCGGTTTTCAATCCAAGTAAGTTTCAGATCCCTCTCTCTTGTGAATTCCTTTAATTTCCAGTAATTACTAGAGCAGTTAGGGGGAGGTTTTGTCCACTTATGCAGGCCTAGATAGTGAACCTAAGTGGAGGTTTTGTCCAACTATATAGGCCAAAAAAGCCTTCCTAAGGGGAAATGTTGCTCAATTGTTGTGGACCATGATAGCCTTCTTAGGGGGAGGTAAGGTCCAATGGTCCCAGACTAAGATAGCATTTTCTATGAGGAGGTGCTGTCCGACGGTCCCAGACAGAAGTAGGAATTTCTATGGGGAGGTGTTGCCCAACTGTTAGGAGGTCTAGTGGGCACATCTAATGGGAGATGC
>JBAGKO010022270.1:0-11038 GCA_037177275.1 Acacia concinna | reverse complement strand
TGATTATGTTAGAAAATAAAACAGAAAGACCCTATTTTATTAAAGTAAAAGGTTATGAAGTAGTTTTCCAAAAATCCTTAAAAGGACTCACTAGAAGGATTTAGGAAAATGTATACCAATGTTTTTGAGTTAGGTTGCAAATAACCTATAATGACCATAAGTACACTTGGAAAATAAAAGTTCCATCGGAAACAAAAGGAGAAATAAAAGTTTTAATTTTTACGTATTTCCGCACTTAGTAAAATATTAAAGGACGTTAAGTAACCTAGAACAGTCTAAGTTTAAGGTGTTACACATAAGGCTAATATACTTGTTAATCAGGCGTTAGCATCATTGAAATTAAAGATGTTCTTCATTCTCATCTGTACAAAAAGAAACCTCTAATTAACGTTTGAGATTCAAATAACAACTAAAACAAAATATTATCACTTGCGAAATAATCTACTATCATGTTCTCTTCCTTTCTCCTTTAGTCTTATCCTTCTATCTCAAACTCACCCTCGTTATTTGTAGCATCTATTTTCCCTACATCTATACAAATCATGCAATTTAGATATTTTTTCATACTTGAAATTTAATAGCAGGGCATAGACATAATTATTTTCACAATTGAAAACAAGATGAAAAGGAGTCACCATCAAAATCTTTAAAGGAAAAATTTTGGAAAGCCATTCAAAACACTAAGGATGGCCTACATAGCTAAATGTATATGGCAACAAATTATATGCAGGGAAAGTGTTAGATTGTGTGAGGAGAGCCCTCATACCTTTAGCTATAAGTACAACTAAATCCACATTTGTTAAGTAGATCATTAGAGGCGAAGATGAAAAGAATTGAATGGAAGCACATGTTAAGTAAATCATATGTAGGGAATTATTCAAGTTTATGAAGAAGTTGACATTACAAAGCTTGGCATACAGGAGAATTATTCAAGTTTATGCAATCATGTTAGGGTTTCAAACATAGTCAATATTCTTAATCAAAAAAAAGTATTTCAATAATTCATTCAACATTTGAATATAAATTGATTAGGAGCTACTAAGATAGTCACTTATCAGAACATATTCAAGATATAATTCAAAAATCAAAAAATCTATGGAAGCAAATAATTTCAAGATACACACAATCCACAAGAGCCATTAACCCCAACAAAGCATTATTCAACAACAACAACAACATAATGAAAGATAATGATCAACATGACACATTCCTTAGTTTCACAAATAAAAATGTAAGACTTCAGTAAAATGAAAGAATGAGATAGAAGACCATTGTGAAATAAGATAAGAACATGGTTTTACTTACAAAGTTGGACAAAGATATAAGGGTAAATGCCATTGACCCTTATTTGATATGATATAAAGCACATACCAATTTTTTTAACTGAACCATACCCCTATATTTTTTCTTAAAACAACCCTGAAACCTTTACTTTGGAAGAAAATACACTTTTCGGCAATCAATAAACCACTAATCACAGTTGACATGAACACACAAGAAATTTGCAAGAAATTTGTCATTCCCACATGAACTCCTTCCCACATGAATAGTTGGAAGCAATTTCTCATTCAGGGCCACAAAGCTAACAAGAACTACATATTGGAGAAAAGAAACTTACCCATTAGCTCGCTCACACACAAAAAAGGACACCCGACTTTGGCAACACAACAGGAGTTCGACTACACCATACATCAGCCCCCAAAAGTTATTGATGAAACCAGTGACGCAACACTAACTACACCAAAAAGTATTGATGCAAGAGGATAAGAAGTTGAATGTTATAGAGGATGACTACACCATTAGCCTATGACGGAAGTGGAGATGAAGGACCCAGGCGGATTTCAAATCCCTCTTCCGACTTGACATTTATTAGAGAATTGGAGCATAGTTCAATAATTAGCAAGAAATAGCATAAAACAATACTGATATATTGATTGACAAACTTAGGTAAATACATCGCTTCCCACAAGATTATCATAGTATATACATTGAAACCACATCATAAAACCAAATATATCTAGTCGAGTCTAAAATAAAAGTATTCCTTGTGCATTGGGTCCAGACCTTCAGTATCCTGTCGCTATAGCCTTGCCTCAGGAACTTCCATCTCTATCTGAGTAAAATTAAATATTTATTGAAAGGGTGAGATTCAAACCAATCTGAGTAGTAATAGACAATCAATCATAGATAAATGATTATATACTAAACATGCATAGCAACCATCATCATCATTAGAAAGATGCAAAGTGCAATACATGTCTCACAACAAACTGTAAATAGTCATACTGTCTCTCAGCCATCCCCACCTCAGCCTCATGGGCATCCACCCATCATAGGCCATTGAACTAGAACTGACAACACCTTCTCAGTCTTATGGTGAATTGGAAATGGTTACATCGTCTTATGGGTGTTAGCCCGTCTCAGTCCAACAATAAACCATAAAGAGTTACCCATATCCTATGCGTCCCCCAACGCAGTAGTCCCCGCATTATGAAAGACAGAGTTACTACCTGAAGTCTTTTCCCTAATTTGATGTCCTACCAGCTATGTGATTATACCTTGGCAAATATCAAAGCCTACAATTTCAAATGTACCATAATGAGCCATTACTCATTGATTACTCAAGACACAATTGCATCAAAGATTTATAATTAATTAATTTCCTTAAAATCGCCTATTCACAAAACTGTCCTTAAGGATACCAGTTTCTTTTCTTTTATATTCAGTATAATTATATTGTTCCAAAAATCATGACCTGGCCTACCCCTACACAATTTCATATCCTAAATCCATTTATGGGCTCAAAATTTCTAAATTCGAACTCCTTCCCCTTGATCCATCACTGAACCGAAATTGGCATTATATTTGCCAAAATTGTCATTTTATATCCTAAAGCTTCCAAACTTGTTTCCTTATCTTTACCCCCATACAATTTTTTATTTTAAACACATTAGAAGCATCAAATGAGTCAAAATAAAACCCTATCATACCAGAATAGGGCTTGACAAAATTCTGGAAAAATTAGGGAAAAATGTGATTTCAAGTTTCGTTCCATAATCCACCTTCTTTACACTCCTAATTACTTGTTAAAACCATTAAATTCACTTTCTACTTGATTACTCAAAATTCAGGTAACACCTCCCCTTAGGGTTTTTGCAACCTAAAATTTAAAATCAGTCAAAAACTAAGTAATAACTACAACAACCATAACAACAAGCTCAAAACATCATAAATCCAACAATAGAGCTTAGTTTTGTAAGTTACCCCATGGTTTCTTGTTTGTGCTTGTCAAAACTGAACCTAAGCTCTCTTTTCTCTTGATTATTCTCTTGCTAAACATGAAGACACGAGTGCACAAGAGGTCAGGTGTAACACCTTAGTTTTATTTCATTACCACCCCTCAAGGTGGCCCTTAAAACCACCGTGTCAAAACGGCGAAACAAAGAGAACAAAAATTTCCAAAAACATAATAAACTAGATAACCATTTTCTATAACTTATACAATATCTTGGATGTACATAACTGCCATTGTTCATAAATACATGCCAGGAAATAGAACATCTATAATTAAATTCGCTCATTTCCTCTACCTCCTATAGATTCTTCACCTGCATTGTGGAAATAGTGAGGTTTCTGGAGAAACCTTAGTAGCAGAATCATATCGATAACAATATAATGCAATGCATGTCATGCTATTTGCAAATGCCGTATTTTCCCTCTAGTGCCCCCTCTCTCGATACTTACCATGTACCCGGAGTATGCACATGACTCTACTCTACTCAGTAGCCAAAGCATAAAATAGAGAGTCAAACATCTCATATATACATGCTAGCTCAAGCAAAACACGGAATACAAGCAATAAACAAACAGCAGACAAACAGAGCAAATACAAGTTAAGGATAGAGATTATAGCTACCAGTATCCTCGTACAGTGCAGGTGTGTTGTTTCTCTATTTCTGGCATGTCTGGCCTATTAGTTTGTCTCTCTATAATGCCTATACAAATCGCAATAAACCTTGTTACCATATGCCTCTACCGGTATACTACTGCCCTTCCTTTCATGTATCCCCCTAAGGTCCTACTTCCCTATTACCTAGATTGGGTCTTTCCCCTTCTTGTATCGTACCCATCCCCTACTTGCATCCCTCTGCTGGCTTATCCCCACTGCCCTGGCCAGGATAGTTGGGTAGCATCTCCCCTTAGATATGCCCACTAGACCTCCTGACTGTTGGGCAACACCTTCCCCTACAAATTCCTACTTTTGTCTGGGACCGTCAGACAACACCTCCCTCTAGCAAGTGCTATCTTAGTCCGAGATAGTTGGATAATACCTCCCCCTATGAAAGTCTATCCTGGTTCAGAACAATTGGGTAACATTTTCCCTTAGCAAGGCTTGTTTTGGCCTAAATAGTTAGACAAAACCTCCCCTTAGGTTCACTATCTAAGCCTGCCCAATTGGATAGAACCTCCCCCTAACTACTCTAATAATTACTAGAAAATAAAGGAATTTAAAAAAGGGATGGAACTGAAACTTGGATAGAAGGTCAAGTCAGGACTTCTTGGATTTCCACCAGAAAAAGCTTCTTTAAGAGAGGGGTGGGAGAACTTTAAGAAGGGAGAGGATCATGGTTTGGTGCAAAGAGAAGGGGGAGAGCTCTTGTTTATAAGTGAAGGGGAGGGGTTAAAATGTAAATATTTATGGGCCTTTAGGTGTAATTTTTTCAAAAAGTTTTTTATTTTTTTGACAAGTGTCCTTCTTCTACACAATTCCATTTTCTCACATGGAAAATATGACCCCTTGACAAGGCTAAGGTGGTGCCAACTTTGGGGTGGGGCCCTCCATCTGTCTCAAATTATACAAATAATTTCCACTGAATCGACCCAAAAACTGGAAAATTCTAAAAAATTCTATAGTCATCCAAAAATTTCAAAAACTTAATAGAAAATCCCTAAAAATACCAAGAGACTGCCATTAAAATTTTAGAATTTTTGAATGTCTAAAACTCCAAGAATAATTTGTCCTATAAAACCCTTTTTACAGGTATCTTACCAATTTTCAAGGGCTTTTGCTCACATAACCAAGTTTCTTTTCTGATTTTTACTGCATCAAAAATTTCCTAAAATAATGTACTAATTTTTTCATATCACAGTCCAGAACATTGAGGCCCAAATATATCTGATAATATTAGTTTTTGGCCAAAAAGCCTATTCGGCCAATATTTTTGAAAATATTCAAAAATTTATAATAAATTCATTGGACCTCAAAATAAGATTTTGACTGTGCATACTATTTTAAACACCCTTTACTATTTTCTAGGATTTTATGGGAATTTTTGGGGTTCTTGGACCTGTTCGCATTTCGTCCGGAATCTTTACAGAATTTTTCTTCTTTGCACATTGATCTTTCCCCAGATTTCATTTTAATTGTTGTGAGATCTCTCAGTCTTCTATAAACTAAAACCCTTGGTTCATCCGGAATGCCTCATCTAGGCCTTAAAAAATATCAGGGTATGAACTTTGGTCTACCCAAAAAACACTATTTTAGCATACAAAAATTCTGAGATGTTATATTAGGAGAGGTCTTATATCAATAAACATGGAAGAAATGGGTTATTTGTGCCTAGAACTCTCCTTGTTTCCTTAGATTTCCCTTCCCTTCCTTCTCTTCTCTTTCCTTCATTTTTTTTCACTTCCTCACTTCAGCTCCGTCTCTCTTTGTGCTGGCCGAATATGTGGCCTAATTGGGGTCTTATGGTGGCTTTTCAATTTCTTAATTCAATTGAATAATCCCTTTAAATCCACCTATTTTTAAATAATAGTATTCTTATTATGTGCATATCTTTTCAAAAGTAAATCTTTACCCTTCATTTTAGTATTCACATCTTGCCCTTGAGATCAATTTTAATCTTTCCTTTTTTATCTTTGGATGAGCCACAAATTATCAATATGCTATTACATTTTCACAATTTTGGGTTTCCTGAATAGAATTTTCACCCAAATTTGAAAATTTATATCTAATCCCACAAATATCCAATTGAGGTTATTTTAAAGTTTAAATGTCCCTTATTGAGTCTAGTTGTAGGAAAAAATGTTTCCTTTGATTAATTGGAACCAAAACATTCTCAGGATATTCATATTTGAACACTGCTCCAAAAATTAGAATATTCTATTAGGCAAACTTTAAAAATTCATATATGTTAACATATACATCCATATCACATAAATGACATATCAAATTAAAGCTTGACATGTCTACTTTTATACTAGAAAGTTTCACAATTTTTATGTATCATTATCATAGGTAAAAATGATGTGCAACAAGAATACCACTAGTCCCATTACAGAAATCAGTCATAACATATTTTGGCAATCTTTTTTACACTAAAATCCACCATTTTATTCCTCATATCTTGTCATATACTTGAGGAATTTTGGTGAATAAAATTTAGGACATTACAACATATAGGGTTTTTAGCTTCTCACTCAGTCGTTTCTGACTCAAATTGTGGTTTTCTGTAATGTCCCACTTCTCTCATTTTTCCCTCTTTCTCATAGGGGCAACAAGGTCTTTTGACTTCAAAAATTAATTTCACTTTTAGTTAGCCCTTAGGACTGAACTAAAGATTCAGAAAGTTTTGAGACTGAAGTGAAGATTCGAGTTACTTTCTTCATTGATGCTTTGCCTATTAAGTGCATCAATGTTGTCCACATCTTTCACCAAAACGATTTGTATATGTTGTGAAGAGAAGCATGCAAGTAAGTGGGATTATGATATTGGGTCAAAAACTTGGCGCTAAAAGATGTCAAAATTTGATAACTTTGACTATTATACAATGTTAGGTATTTCAATTCATATTTTTTATCAAATATCCATACAACGTTAAAAGGTGATTATCATCATCAGCATTAAAAGCATTATTAATTTAAAATCTTTATGTGCTTGAGAAAGAACTTAATTATAAGTTATGGTCCAAATTAAATGTTTGTTTAATTATATGTTACATTATCAAAAATGAAAAGTAGACATGGATTGAAATAGTTGTGTATAAAACTAAAGGCGAGCTTTCAAAATATGCATCGGGCAAGATGCAAAAAAAGATATATTGTTGGGATGTTATAGTGATTTCTTGAAATATCTTTCATTAATATATCTGTTTACTATATATATGATAGGTGTGAGACTTTTTATTGGCATTAAAATAAAATGACTCCAGATTTATGTCATTTATAATACAAGGAAATCTTGATAAAGAAACATTTTTTTGTTGCTACTTAGTAATTATGATTTAGTTAATTTTTTTATGGTTCAAATAATATTGCATTAATGAAATGATATTAATAACAAATATAAAATAAAAGAAAAATATATCAATATGTAAAAGCACACCGTGTAACACACGGGAAGGACATGTACAGCTACAAAAATGAAAGAAATACAAAAATGAATAAGCACTTGAACACTGGTGTAGATATTTATATGTTTTAGATGAATGACAAACTATGAAGAAGATACTTCTCGTGCAATGAATGGGTAGCCTTAGCTCATTTATGACAGAAACAAAGTACTCTCTTCGGTTCTAACTATAAGGGTCTATTGACTTTTTAGGAAAATTCTAAGAAAACTAATTACATTATTTATTCATATCATACATTGTGTTTTGAAAAAAAATGACAAATTTTAATGTCTTAAAATAATATAATTAGTTTTCTTATGATTTTATTAGGATTCTCTAAAAAAGTAAATGGGCCCTTATAATTAGGACCGGAGGGAGTATATTCTTTAAGTTCTCATTATATGAACTATATAACTAGTTAATTTAGATATTAAGAAAAATACTTAAAGAAATTATTTATAAAAAGTCTGTGTTGTTTTTTCTTGTGGTACTCCTTTTAATTATTTGCATTAAAAACAACTAACTCCCTTAATAGAAAACCTCTTTATGAGTGATCGATTGGGAGAGTTAAGAAAAAAATAACATAAATATTTGGGAAACAAGTAAATTGAAATCTTACATTTTTTTTAACATCAAAATCTTACACTTGGAACAAAAGAAACCCCTTTATATATAGTAGCTTTTTACCTTTAGCACCGAAGGGAAGGAGTACAGAGTAGGAATGAGAAAGAAATTAACATGGCTGATTAAATTTTAGTGATAATAGAACTCCCGTTGATAATAAACTGCACTTTCTCTTTTAGGAGAATTTTATATAGAGACCACAGTTGGGAATTATTATCAAATCAGTCCCAAAACATTCTAAAATATCAATTTAGACCTAAAGACCAATTTAAAATTAATTTTACATGGCAAAATGACCAAATTGCCCCTGGCTTTTTTTAATAAAACATTTATTTTTTTTGACCCATCGGACGCCAAAGCTCCTCCACCGGATGTCGGCCTTCGCCGATGGCTAACCTCCGGTGTGGGCCCCACCAGAGATGGCTAGGAAAAAACATTTTCTAGCTAAGTGGAAAATTCTTATGACGGGTGCACTCATGCATATTTATTAACAAGCCCTTGTGAACTAAGAACAAGTGAAATACGGTAGTGATCAAGTAAAACACAGTGATGAATAAGTGAAAAATTCTTACGACAGGTGCACTCATGCATATTTATTAACAAGTCCTTGTGAACCAATAACAAGTGAATGGATCATATGAACAAGTGAAATATGGTGGTGAACAAGTGAAACACGATGGTGAGCAAGTAGAAAATTCTTATGACGGGTGCACTCATGCATCTTTATTAACAAGTCATTGTGAATCAAGAACAAGTGAATGAATCATATAAACAAGTGAAACACAGTGGTAAACAAGTGAAAAATTCTTAGGAAGGGTGCACCCATGCATCTTTATTAACATATCTTTATGAATCAAGAACAAGTGAATAGGTCATATGAACAAGTGAAACACAGTGGACTTGTTAACATCGTTAAAAATTATTATTATTATTATTATTATTATTATTATTATTATTATTATTATTATCATCATCATCATTATTATTATTATTACATATTGTATTGGACCACCATGTTTCACTTGTTAATATGGCACATTCACTTATTCTTGGTTCACAAGGACTTGTAAATAAAGAAGCATGAGTGCACCCGTCGTAAGAATTTTCCACTTATTCATAGGGTTATTTCACATGTTTGTTATGTGTAAATCACTTGTTTATTAGAATGTAAGTGGATAGGGACTTAAGCTTATTAAAAATATATTTTAGTGCATATATATATTGAAGAGGATGCCTAGCCCAAGTGGCAAGGCATCCTTTTCACAATTGGGGGAGGATTTGAACCCTACCCCCTTGGCCAGAAAATTTTTTTTTTGTCATCTTCAATGGGACCCACGCTGGAGGCCTCCCACCGGAGGTTAGCCGACGGTGGAGCTCCGATGTCTAGTGGCAAAGCTCCAGCGTGGGGCCCAGCAGAGGGGGCCAGAAAAAAATAAATGTTTCATTAAAAAAAGGTAAGGGCAATTTGGTCATTTTACCATGCAAAATTAATTTCAAATTGGTCTTTGGGTCTAAATTGATATTTCAAAATGTTTTGGGGCAATTTTAAATCAATTCTCATATGTGGTCTTTTAATGAAATTGTCCCTTCTTTTTTTCGTCAGCAGTCAACACTTATGACAAAATATATAACCCCTTTAGTTTTTAATATAACGACATTTTCTATTAATAAAGACTGGAAGTAGTATATTCACAATTCACATCCAATATATGTAATTTTCTGCCTTTCTTTTTCATATCCTTTTACATATGAAAGTTAAACTCTTTGAATGAAAGACAACCAGCACCCTTATCTGCATATTTTTCTATTTTCAAACTACTTGAGGATCAAGGCAGCTACTTTTTTCTACAAGTTATATATAAAACCACTTATGGTATATTCTTCTACATATGAAAGTTTTTTTTTTTCTGCCTTACTTTTTCATATTCTTGTACATATGAAACTATGAAAGTTTTTTTTACCATGATTATACATATAGTAGTTAAACCCTTGGAATGAAAGACAACGACCAGTACCTTTGTCTGCGTACTTTCCATTTTCAAACAACTTGAGGTTTAAGGCACCTAATTTTACTACAAATAAAAATGACTTATGGATCGCATCTTCAATCTATGGAAATTTGAATATGGATCGGACCATTAATTCAAAATTTGTAGGAGAAGATAAGAAAATATTAAGGGCCTGACTTGTTTCCCATTTTTATTTTTTTAAATTTTAATTAATTCACTCGTATTTGACTGTATTATTAAGCTAAAACAAACCCTTTGCCTATTGATCTAAGCGTTTGATGGTGTTTTGCTATTTCCATAGTAGTTTTTTTGTTATGGAAAATTTAAAAAAAAAACAAGCAAATATGTTGAATTTTTGTTTGGTTTTGTATTCTGAAAAATTCAAAGTTTAAAAGCTTTTTGACAAAAAAAAGATGCAAAAATACTTATAAAAACTTTTACTTAAAGTACACCAGATACCATATGTTATTGAAGGTGCAAAGCAACCTATAGATCTTTAAAATGAGAGTAACAATATCACAACTGTTAAAATAACCTACCACTCACTATTTTTTATGGGTACTTGTACTCTTTCAAAAAAGATATGATGTTTAATAAATTTTGGAAAAAAGGTTATTGATACTTTTACACATTTACCCAAAAAAAAAGAAGAAGAAGAAGCCAAACTTTTTTTTAATGTTTTGTTACTTCTCATTCTACAAAATTAGAGAAGAGTCAAATAACATTGTATTTTCATTAATAACAATAATACTAATAAGGAAAATCATTCTTTCACCTGTCATTTCATTATTTTATATATGTTTTTTTAAAATAATGATTCAATCATATTGTTTCCATAACTTTTTTTTTGAATAAATAATGCAAGCTACAGCTTGAAACTATCCTATCCTATGACAGCATTGTGACCCTGGGTACAATCCCCCTGGGTACATATAAAAAAATCCTTCTGCAACCATTCCATGCATTCTTCAGGAGGCTCCTGTAATATGACCAGCGCTCTATCATCTTCAT
>JBAGKO010022249.1:0-11038 GCA_037177275.1 Acacia concinna | reverse complement strand
CAATTTTATTCTTCAAATAATAAGATGCCCAATTATATTTTTCTTCTCCATATAAGATGACACATGGCATATATTTAACTAATCCATTTTTCCCCTATCCTCCACGTCGAACGAGGCAAGAGTAGTAGCCAATGTTATATACTCACGGTTAAGAGAATGGAAGAGAGAATGAGGGTATTGGTCAAAAGTTATTTTGACTAGCTAATTGAATTGCTTTCTCTTGGACAAGGGAGAGAGAGAGATCGAGTAACCACTTCAATTCTTTCCACTTCATTTTGGGTGAAAGTGAGGGAGAGTCTGAGTTGAGTGGGTGAGAGAGCTACAACATGTTCTTCGATGCTAGCGAAGGAGAGCTTGAGACTGAAGGCGATTTTGAAAGAGGAGATCTTCAGAGCTGCAGCCGTGAGGAAATTTTTCCTTCGTTGCCGAGAAGTGTGCTGCGATCTCTGTTGGAGTGGAATCATAAGTCAGAATTAGAGAATCTGAGGCTTTCATTTTCATTTGCTATTGCTAGAATCTGAAAGAAAATGGGTCTGGGTCTTGAAGCCATGGGTGATTGCTGTCAAGAATGGAGTGAACCCGAGAGAGAGGCTTTGGTCAAGGGTCTACAATTGCAAGAGACCGAGAAGTAGCTGCAGTTCTCCTTGAGGCCAAAAGAATTGAGAAAGCAAGGGTGGTTTGATGCTGCATCTCCTTACTATTGTGGTTTCCAAGAGAAGAGGAGGAAGCTTTGGTCTTATTAATTGCCGACGCTGGAAAGTTTGAGGAAGGAGGCAATTGTTGCATGCAATTAGATATTGGGTTTCAGTGAGTTGAGAACCTTTTCCTTCTATTCTTCGATCTTTATTTTGGGTTTGCATGCAATGAATCAGTTCTGGTTTGGAGTCACAGAAGTCAAGCATGTAATGGGATTAAGTTTTGGTTCATGCATGTATTGGTTCTGAATTAGAGGATATGTAAGTATGGGTTTCGGTGCATTTTTATAGAATGCATGAATTTATCTCAATTCTAGAAATGCCTATGTTCTGAAATCTGAATGTATGCCTGGGTTTGTATGGCTGAAACCGAACTTGCAAGTGAATATGTATGATCAAAGGAATTGCTGCACATGTTTGGAATTGAGAATCATGTATGTGTTCTGTTTTGGAAGAATGTTTCTGTTTTTGTTTCCAAAAATATATATGCATATGGAAATGCTGAAATGATATGGAAATGATTATATGCATGTGTTGCTGAAAATGAGAATGTTAGGTGTTGGAAATTGGTTCTGAATGGATGAATTCTGATGCTGAACCGAAAATCTTGATTTGCATATTACATGTATATGCCTTGTCTGAGATTTTGGTAATGGAAAACAAGGAATTTGTTAGTTGGAATGTTTGGAATACATATGTAAGTGTGTATGTAGTTTAGAATTAAGGATTAAAGCAATGTGAACCTAATTCTGGATTTCTGAAAAACATAAAAGTGGTCTGTTTTGGTTAAAGTTTGATGGGGTTAATGAACTCCAATGACTATGAAATTTTTCATAATTATAGTACACACAATAAGATTTCCAATGAGTCATAGAACATGATTTTTGGATTTGTACATTGTGAGTTATGGATTTTTGAAGTTGTGGCATTTTTCTGGAAATCCTGATGTAAGGTCAGTGAAATGTCCTGTTTTTGTGTAGACATTTCATGTAGCTAATGATGTCGAATTCTTATGAAATTTGACAGTGTTATAGTAGACTTAACAAGCTTTCATTTGAGTCCAATTTTGTGCATTTTGGTTTTGGAAATCATGAGATATGATTTTTGTAAGTTTGAACTTCAGTCTGGAATGAAATCCTTGAGACAGAACCCAATTTGCCCGAAAACCTATGTAAATGGACTTGGATTTTCATGAAATTTTATATGGAACAAATTGGTATAAAAATATTTTAAATAAGCTTGGACCCATATCATTTGAAGTTGTATAGGATGAGTTAGGATTTTTCTACGTTTGGACATGTTTCTGAAACTGATTCTGACTGCTGGCATTGTTATCTTCGAAAATATACCTAAATGATCATGGATGGCCATGAAATTTTAGGAGAACGTAGTAAACATGTAAAATTTGATTGTGGAATTGGAACCATGACATTTGGTATTTTGTGGAATTATTAATGGAATTTACAAGGTTGCCCTGTTTTTCTGAAATCCTGCTGGCAGTGTAGGATTAGATTGTAGTTTGACAAAGTAAACCTATTCCAATTGCTATGAAATTTGGTAAGTTTAAAGTAGGCATCCTAAAGTTTATAATGAGTCCAAAAACAAGTCAAATGGATGTCTAGAACTAGAGATATGATTTTTGAAATTAAGAGGCAGAATCAGAATTTAGTCTGGAATTGGTATAAATGAATTGGGTAAAGCATCATTTGCTGAAATTGTTTGCATAATGTGGGTTCATGAATTATTTTCCTTATAAAAGGGACTTATTGAGAGTCATATAGAACTTGGAATCACGTTAATTGGAATCTCCTAGAAGGAGTTGCGAATTTTCTAAGTTGAGCGGAAATTCGGGATAATTTTCATAAGAGGCTAAAAATACAAGATTTAAGAGATTGTGATGACAACCAACTTAAGTAAATGATTAAATAAGTATTAGTCAGAAAATGACATGTCATCCATAATTTTGGATTGATAGGACTTAATAGCTTTCTGGAGTGTGAACGTTGCCTGAGCACGGATAAACGGTTGGAATGTGCTGAAGGAAAGCAACCAGGTAGTAACACTATCCCTTGTTTGATATAAAATGCACTGTATGTTTTCATATTCATCATGATTTTTTTGGTATGCTGTGTGCGGGGTAGTCGCCGGGCTACGGGCCAAGGTGGACGCCCATACCAATGAATTATCTAGTATGCTGTGTGTGGGGTAGTTGCTCGGGGCTTGGTGCCAGGGTGGACGCCTATACCATTGATTGTTGTGTGCGTGCTTAGTTGTTCCCCGTTGCTATGGGCAAGGGCAAACACTCATGCAATGTCCTGCTGTGTGCGGCCATGAGTGGATGTCCTGTGTGGTATCTCTCGTTGCCAGGACTTACCTAGCGCTATGGTGATGTGTAAATTGTGTGTTCTGAATTGATTATTATTGTGATAATTCTGTGGTATGATGATTGTATAACATGCTATGTGATTTTGTTTTCTTACGATTGGCAGTATAGTTACTATTGAGATTCTC
This sequence comes from Acacia concinna, assembly GCA_037177275.1. Taxonomy (NCBI): domain Eukaryota; kingdom Viridiplantae; phylum Streptophyta; class Magnoliopsida; order Fabales; family Fabaceae; genus Acacia; species Acacia concinna. The sequence goes on along the minus strand of JBAGKO010022249.1, from coordinate 7,832 downwards.
GTGAATCTCACCCTATTTTATAAACAATGTACAGTACAGGAAGATGGCTCGCAGGCAAAGAAGTAAAGCGGACAGCTAGAAGCTAAGAGCTTGAAGCTCGAATAAGTAGAAGTGTTTAATATTTCTGTTGGTTGTCTATATAAATTATTTGGAATATATATATTGAGTTGCATACATTGTAAATGGCTCAAGCCCTATTAAGGGTAAAATGTGGAGCCCATTATACAAATGTATTGTATTTCTTTTTGCTGTGATTAGATTTTTGGAAAGGAATAGAAATGTAAGAGATTGTACAACTGTTGGATAGTTTTAAATTGAGATTATTCCCAATTGTCAGTATTTGTTATGTCTTAAAGGTATGGGAATTAAGTTGTGAATTTTTGTTGATACCCATTTGATGTAATCAAAGCGGAAAAGAGAAGAGCTAATGAGATGCGATGACATAGTGAAGGTTTATTGAAATCCTTTGTGAAAGTCTTTTTGTTGAAAATGAATGATGAAAGAAAGAAACAATAAAAGTTTATTATGAAATGAAAAACCTTTTCATATCTCAGGTTCATCTTCTGAGTTAATTAAAAAAAAATGTACACGCTTCTTTCAAATATTTCTTGAGTAAAGACTTTAAAAACAACTTCACTACTCATCTGCTCTCATATAAAGATATTGGAAAAATGGTGGTTTTACATCTAGAACCAGAAATATTAAGAAATGCCCAAGAAGAACATAATGACAAAGCCACAAGAGAGACCTAGGGCTTGTTTGATTCTATTTTTTGTTTTTTATTTTTTAAAACAGTTTTATAAAACAATTTTTTAAAAACAAGTTTTGAAAACGAAAATAAAAGAAACTTGTTTGGATGGTTGTTTTTGAAAACAGCTTTTAGGGAAAAAAACTATTTGAGCAATGGTTTCTTAAAACAAGTTTTGGGAAAAAGAACTAAAAAGAAAATCCAGTTCCTTCTTAACATCAATTTATTTAATTCACTTATTTTATATAATTGATATTAACATTTTATTATAATTATTTTTTTCCTGATTTATTTATTATAAATAGATAATATCTTATTATATAAATAATTGAGCCTAATTAAAAATCAAATTAAAAAACCAATGGATAACACAGTCTCAAAAATAATATGATTAAAATTTAAATGGATATTTTTTTAAGAAGAGTCACACAAATAGCATTAAATTACATCAAATGATAGAATTGCGATGATGTGACCACATCCTAACATAAATTTGATCATGAAGTGCTGACATCTCTATTGCTCTTTGATCAAATAGTCTAGGCACATTATCCAAATTATAACTTGTATCTTGTGCACTCCTATTTCCAATTAAACTTTCAACTTCTAAGTTTGTGCTTAAAGTTAAATCCTCCACTTGTGTCGGATCCATCTTCTCCCATTCTGTAAAGAGCACATCAGTTTGATTCCACTTGCTATATAATTATGAATAGCACAACATGCCACCACTATTAGACATTGTTTAGAAGGTTTGTATGGTGGCATTAATTTCAAAATAGGAAACCGAGGTTTCCAAACTCCAAAGCATCGCTCAATCGTCATTCTTAATGAAGAATCCCTATAATTAAAAAGCTCTTTAGCATTTTTAGCTTGGTGACCTCTACCTCGATATTCTTGCATATGATATCTTTCTCCTCTATATGGTGGAAGAAAGTCACCGATGCAAGAATATCCAGAGTCTACAAGATAAAATGATCCTACAATAATAGCAGAACATTGATTGAGAAAAAGATAATAAACCCAACATAGTTTTCAGGTAACATGCATCCTCAGAACAAAGATAGCAATAAAGTATATCTCAATATTCACAAACCAAATATCATTCACACACAATTGCAGAAATATCACTTTATCAGAAACAATTACAATCTTGTGGCCAGAAAAGCTTGCCTTTATAATTTACTGTTGTATAGTAACTGAATGGAAAAATAATCATATGGTCATCAAAATTGAGAGAACTCTATAAAAGTAAAATGTTACTGCTATGTCAACATTGAGTTTTTATATAGCAGTAACTTTTTACTCTCAAATGAACAATGTAAATTAAAAATTAAAATGAAGTTACTCCTACCATTTAGTGTTTACATTACATTGCTGTGGGAAATGATGATTATGCCCTTTGTTTGTCATAATTTGTTAACAGCTAAACCAATGAGATTAAAACAAGATGGAAAAGCCTATAGTCCTACTCCTACAAGGTCATTTTCCCTTACCCTTTCCTAGTAAAAAGAGGAGGCCATCTTCTGCACCATCAACAGAAGATCATACCTCTTAAGAGAGAGAAAACGAGAATAAAAACACACACTCTCTCTCTCTCTCTCGGCAATAGAGGTCAACAATAAGTTTAGCTCTTTTGTGCCTAAAATGACCATAATCATTACATAACAAAGTCAAAGAACTTTGAGTTCTTTTAAATATTAGGTTCAACATGGCTTTTTCCTGAACCCAAGTCTACTATTATCAATAATATGACAAGCAAGAATGAACAATTAAGGCTTATTTTTATTGATTTCTGAATGAGCACCCAATACATGTATCTGTCCCCAATAAATTTAGTTAGTGGATCATATTCATATAAACAAATGAATGACACATTCTTGTCTTCCTTAACTACTGACAAAAAAGGTGAGCCCCTAGACACAATGCAATGATGCTTAAAGGCCTAGTCGCAACCATTGCGACATTCTTGTGTCCATGACCTTCTTAACCACGTCTCCTACAAAAGAATCGAAGCAAGATGAGCAGCAAGAAGAAAATCATAAGAACAAACATACATACAAGATAACAAATCATACAAGAAAATAAGAGAATAGGTGGAAACAATATAAAAAAAGAACCAGAAAAAGAAATAAAGTCGGAGCTGTTTGACATATCTTTTTAGTGGAGATCAATATGAAGAATAAGCAATAGTGAACCTCAAACTCTAATAGAGGTGGAACCATGGAATTGAGAGAAATAAAGAAAGAGGGAACAGAAATAAAAAAGACACTAAGAGAAAAAGAAGAGACGAAGTTAAGATAAGAGTGTCAAAAAAATAAGGGGGAGACACTACTAGAAAAAAGGCCTTTCAATGTTTGTTTTAAAACCCTTTCTACGTCTATTTTGAAGCAGTCGTCTATGTGGGAGACATAAAAAGTTAGCGTCTTTTTCAAAAAAATCAGACGCATACATGCGTATGCTTTTAATGAAAACAGACGCCCCTTTGGCCAAAAAAGGATGCCCATATGGGTGTCCATTTTGTGAAATAAAGTACGCCCAAATGGGCGTCCTTTATTTCAAATAAAAGACACTCACTGGGTGTCCATTATTTATTTGAAATAATGGATGCCCAGGGCGTCCATTATTTCAAATAACCCTTTGGGTGTTTGTGTTTGTATGAATTATTAGGCGCTATGCGAAGTTAGCTACAACGGTCCCGCTAGAAGTTTTGAAAAAGGGAGATAGCAAAGGCTTTACAATTTTGATGTATCCTGGACCGTGTAGAACACTCTCAGAGAGTATTTCAAAGAGTCTCACTGGTGGCGCGCGGGCTTACTTTGATGGCCAGGGTGAAGAGTAGGAACAAGATAGGCGCAGCACAGAAGGGTGAGGGAGGGATGCTATGAAATATTGTAGTGAAGATAAGAGTGTTTAAGAAGGAAGGTCGCCACTGCAAAAGGAGAGAAAGAGTTCAAATTTGTGGCAGGAATAACAAAACCTCGTGTCCATTTTTTCATAAAAAAGACGCTAAATCCATATTTTGAATTTTAAAATATTTTTTATAATTAGAATTTTTTTAAAAAAATATTTACGCGTCTGTTCTAATTTATAACAAACGCAAGGATGTCTTGTGTGTCTATTATGATCCATAACAGACGCATAGTACTGTTAGTTTGTTATGCTCATAACAGAAGCACACTGTAAGTCTGTTATGATCCATAACAGACGCACAGTCTTGTGCGTCTGTTATGGATCATAACAGGCGCACAAGTGTGCATCTATTATCCACCATAACAGATGCACACGACATCTGATATTTATATAACAAATGCCCTAAAAAAAATTCCCACCTAACTTTTAACTACTATTTTTTTAAAAATGGACGTCCCTTATAGATGTTAAAGCTTCCTTTTGTAGTAGTGAGAATAAAAAAAGGGAGGGAAATAAAATTTTTGTCTTTTGTGGCACTTGTTTACAAAAATGCCACAGGAAATAATATATATCATTAAAATATTTAAAAAAAGACTCCCTACATGAAGGAAGAGTGGTTGGGGTTCATGAAAGAGGTTTTTTTTTTTAATGATATATATTGATTTCTTCTGGCGTTTTTTTAAACAAGCACCACAATAACTTTTTTGTGGTAATGTCATACAAAAAATATTTATATTAAAGCTATGATGTTTTTTCAAGAGGCTCCACAATATATACGTCACTTTTGTCTCTTTTTGTAGTAGTACGTGTACAGCATCACGAGATCAGGATCGATTTTGGATTGGAGTTTCCATTTTCAAAAATGGGTTTCAAAAACATCTAAAATTGGTTTTTTAGAAGGGAGAATTCTAGAAAAAGACATACGAAATAGGGAAAAGACAAACAGAACAATGAAATCGAAAATCCCAAATCACTCCATTCGTACCTTCTTTTTTGTTAATTACGAAAGTGTCACTGGATTTTTAACAACATGAGTATCTTAATTCACAACAAGCGTTAACAACACCATCACAAAATTCACAGCGAAAATAGGTACTATGTATTTTCGCTGTGAATTTTGTGCTGGTGTTGTTAACTGAGATACGCTTGTTGTGAATTAAGTTACTCATGTTGTTAAAAATCCAGTGACACTTTCGTAATTAACGGAAAAGAAGGTACAAATGGATTGATTTGATTTCGAATGTATTTTTCTTGAATTTCCCTTTTAAAAATAAGAAATTATTTTTTTTGAGAACAATTATTTAAAAATAAGGTACCAAACAATTTTTTTTGTTTTTTAAATAAAAAAACTATTCTGAAAATAGGCTATCATACAAGCCCCTATATTTTCTATTTTTTTAAAAAACTATTTTTAAAAAAAAAACGAGAGAGAGAGAGACACACACACACACAATGTTAATTTTGTTGATGAAAATACAATGATGTCCTTACTTTATTAATTATCTTGTAAATTGTCTTTATTATCTTGTCAATTTCCATATATTTGTCTTGTAAATTGTCAATATATTTTTAATTCCCTAGGTTCTTTTGGATCCTTTTATTTTTCTTGAAAATATCTTTATTTGCCTTATAAATACACATATTTGTCTTATGAATTTTCATATTTATTTTATAAATGACCAAAATGTTTTTAATTCCATAGGTTTTTTGAAATCCCTTTATTTATTTTTTAAATATTTATATTTGTCTTGTGAATACCTATATTTATCTTGTGATTGACAAAAAAAAAAAGGAAAAGAAAGATGTGTATCATTATCTTTTCACCCACAAAAATTAATTCTAGATTGACCATGGGGTGTGATGTAATTTAAAAAATATTTAGGGTTGATTGGCATTAATTCGCTACAAAGGGGCTAACTGTAATTTTCCCTTTTTCTTTTGACAACAAATCACGGATTGGAAAAGTTGCACCTGAAGGGAGAGGATGCTAACCAGCATACAAAAAGACAGAGGTGAAGGAATACGTATGTTTAACCTTTATAAAATATTGCACCTAATAAAGCATCATATTTGATGCATTAATTATAAATTTTATGATAGATTAGTTCCGCTACAGTTGAAATAAGAGTAATTATTTCTGAACCAGGGGTGGGTGCAAATTTAAAAGTCAAGAATTTCCGGGGGAAAATTAATGGCAAGTAAAGTTAGCTGTAGGAAAAGAGTGGGAATGAGATTAACACACATGGAGGGACCAAGTTGAACTGTTTCTACTGCCAACTTATATCATGTGTAGCGGTAGACATATATAGCTTCTTGGCCTTAGTATACTTCCATTAATTAATTTACAGAAATTAAAGAATCTAAATAAATTAATTAGTATATCATAAGTTATATTATCTATCTAAAATAAATATATGCATTATATTATATATCAGTTTATAAATTTAACAAATTAGTATATATGAAAAAATTATAAATATAAATAATTTAAAGTATTTTATTTAACTTATTTAATTTCTCTAAATTAGTCAATTAAATCTCAAATTATGAATTAGAAGTATTATATTATATTATGCAGTCTTTATATGTGTTATACTTAATATGTGTAGCAACAACAATGATTGTCAATTTTAGTAATGCCTTTAGTCATTAATGTAAGAGTAAATACTTTGACAACTCATTCATTTTACCTAAATTAGATAAGCCTCAATCTCTTCTACTTTTTAAAAAAAATGTATCTAAACCTTTTTAAAATTAAAATACATGTTATAAAAATGTCCTTACATATTTAAGATTCCATTTTTATTCACCTAACCATTAATTGACTATTAAAAATTTTCTTTGACTCAAATACCTCTCTTTTAATAAACGAATAAACATTTCTATTTGCTTGAAAAATAATTTTTATGCAAAAAAAAAATCTAATACATATATATGTTCACAATTCCCAATATGTTATAAAAATTTAGTAGTTTTATTATGTTATAAAATTTTAAATTTTTTATCATACTTATTGAAACATATGTATTTAGGATTCTCTTAAATAACAAAAACATATTTCTTTCTTTCGGTTTTTTTTTTTGTGCAGTGATACCATGATTAACAACGTATTTGAAAGTCATATTTTTATTCACCATATATTATAACAATGTTACTTTGAGATATTTATATAATTTATATTAATTTCAAATTTTAAAATACATTTTAGCACAACATTTATAAACATGTTTATTTAACTATTCATCATTAAAATAATTAATCATTAATAATATTTTTAATTAAGTTTTCTCCCCATTCAAATATAGCATTAATGTATGCAATCACTAAAAATACTTTAGAAAAAATTATAAATATGGAAGATAAAGTGGATTGAGCTCGTATATTAAGAACTGAATTCAACTTACAACTAACTCTTCTGTTAATGTATGCAAGTTTTATCACTGAACTCGATCGGTCCATCCGCTCATCAACCTCCTAATTTCTTTCTTTCTTTTTATTCAAAAAAAACTAGACTTGGAATTCTCTATATTGAAAATATTAATTACACAACACTACATGGGATTGCCGAAAGATTAATACTTTTAAAATTTAATTTGTCCGGAACATTAAAAGTAGTTTTCAATATTTGTGTAATAGTTTTGCTCATCTTAATTAGCTTATATTCAACATTTTTTAATACGCACACTCATTGTGAATGCAGTCAAATTATCGAGTAAATTTGTCAATCGACAAAAACATAAAAAACAGTTTGCATAATAAGTAAACATGTATAAATTAATACATCATAAAATTTAAATTTACTCAAAATTGATTTTGTTCATAAATGAGGGCATTGTTATCTCAATAATGGAACATGTTTTATCTACCACACACGCTTTAATTGATTTTTAAGCAGTGTGATAGTTTGGTGACGTCTCCAAATTAATCTTACGCTACCAACAAACAGCGCCGAAAGGTAATTTTGCTCAACCTTTTCTTTAAATATATAATATAAGAAATATGCTATTTCTTTCAAATACAGAAACAAAATCATACATAAGAAATATGCAGTATTTCTACAAAGTATATACATATTCTTATCAATCTTGTTGTTTTAGCTTTTTCTTTTCAGTTCTTTTTTACCATAAATATATTAAATGCTCCCAAGGGACCTAGTTATGTGATGAATAATACA
>JBAGKO010022219.1:0-11040 GCA_037177275.1 Acacia concinna | reverse complement strand
GCTCGCATTCTTTCCATTTTCTTCTTTTTATCACGATTATATATATATATATATTATTTGTCCGGTTCTCTAATACTTGCCCCTATTTTCAGTTTTTTTTTAATATCATCATCCAATGTCCGGTTTGGGATTCGTGAGTGCCTCTCTCACCATGTGTCTTCTTTAAAACTTTAACTCGAGACTTTGAGGAATCTAGTGAGGAATCTAGTGAGGCTGCACACCGCTATACTAACTTTATGTTGGTCATGTTTTCAGTTCTAATGTGGTTTTCCGTCTTAAAATTTGGTTCATGTCCATCAGCTCGTTAAACACAAAGCCAGCCAGTAAAATAGTTTAAAGCAAGAAAATCGTTGGTTTTAACTTAATATTTAACTAGTTTGATCAATTTAAGAACACATAATTCTTAATATTGTACGATCCAACTTTGAATTAGAAAATAAATAGAGAAAGGTAAGATTCACATGTCAATGTAGTATTCAACGAAATAAAAATGAAGTCCTATGACTTGTCAATCGTACCTCTACATTTGTCAATTGTGCCTTTATTTATATTATTCTCTTTGATGAGACCTGAATGATATTCTCGTAATTTTTTTTGAATAGTCATAAGCTGATTTTTAATAATAAAAGAAATTAATTTTGTTGTATGCTTGTTTAAAATTTTGATCTATTTTTTCTCATTATTCAAAATATGAAAAAAAGGGAAGAATAACATTTGACTTCTTAACACTAAATATATTTAAAGACCACAAGTTTTAGAAATTTTGAATGAGAACCAGGACTTTTGGTCAGAATATAAAATCTTCTCTGAAAAATGTTCCGCCGGTCAAATCAATAAAAAAGGTTAAGATAATTACATAGAATTATGACCCATTCGTGCAACACATCATATACTCATTAAAGTATGTGAATAAGGAGCTGGCTGGGGTTACAAGATCACCCAAATTTAACTATGGATTTAGAGGGCCCCATTAAAAAAACTGAGAGGGATTAAGACAGAACATTCAAAGGATTAATTAAGTAAAGCGATTGGCTTATGGAAGAAATTTATACGAATATAAATTTTGTGTAGTACTAATCCTAGTCCTTAATCTAAGAGTTAATTGACTGCTTTTAAGACTAAACAAAGTTAATTACGTTAATTATTTATATGTTTTCCTATTATGTGCAATAAATATAGATATTTTAGGAAAAAAATATAAATTTAGGAGATAAAATGAATTAAGGTACTATACTTAAAAATAAATCCAATCTCCAACTTGCTCTTATATTTATTTATGAAAGTTATACGTAAAACGTTGCTGTTTGTAACTTCCCTTGTGCCTGTGAGATATTAGCATTAAACAAAACCTATTCATGTTAAACAAAACGTTGTTGTTGATTGACTCTCTAAATAACTCTAGTCTACATTGAATTCGAAAACCTTTTTTTCCAATTAAGTTTCCACCTTCATCCCAGACGTAAAGTAAATAACAGGAGCCGCTATTGAATACTGGTAACTTTCAAATTTACTGTTCCTGCCGACCAAACCCCAAAGAAAAGTATATTCAATTGGTGAAATCTTCCTTTATAAATATTTTGAGATTCATAACATTTATGTCATCAAGCTCTAGATTTAATTTTCTCAAAGGCATTTCGGTTCCAAAATTGTAAAAGCCATGTCTGTTGCAGCATCGTCTCTTCATGACAACACAAGATGTGCCAATTATTTTACTCCCACCATTTGGGGCAATACGTTTCTTCGGTTTGCTTCTGAATCCAAGGTACTCTATACACAGGCACGCACACAATTATATATATATATATATATATCTCTGTATTTCCTAGACATGATTGTGATATATGAAAATACATGTTTTGTCTGTGACTTTTCAGCAAGTTGATGACAACATGGAACATAAGGTACTGAAAGAGAGACTGAAGATGATGATATCTTCCGATGATCAGAGTTGTTCACAAAAGCTAAACTTCATTGACTGGGTCCAACGCTTGGGTGTTTCCTATCACTTCCAACATGAAATTGAAGAAGCTTTGGCTAAGATTCACAGCATCTATGCCAACAACAGCAACCTTATTAAGCATGATGAAGATGATAATAATCTTCACTCTCTTGCTTTACTCTTTCGATTGCTGAGGCAACATGGATATCCCATTTCATCTGGTATATGTTCAAACTTCATCGCTACTGTCGCTTGTTTCCTTCCAACCACTTTCACTAGTTGATATATATATATTTATATATGAAACAGATGTTTTTGAGAGATTCAAGGACATGAAGGGAAAGCTTGATAATGAAAACCTTACTGAAGATGACGTGGAGGGAATGTTGGCCTTGTATGAAGCTGCACAGTTGGAGGCTCACGGAGAGAACACTCTAGAAGAAGCTCTTCATTTCACTTACACTCACCTTATGTCCCTGATTGTTAAGAACCAATTGAGTCCTGCTCTCAAAGCACGTGTCAGCCACTGCATAAGTCAGCCTCTGCACAAGAGGTTACGTAGGATAGAAGCAAGGCATTATATGTCTTTCTTCCAGCAGCAGCAAGATGATTCCCAACATCACATAATATTGCTCAACTTTGCCAAACTGGATTTCAATATGCTGCAGCTTCTGCATCGGAAAGAACTCGGCAATGTCACCAAGTAAGTCAACTGCAATATATATATTTGTATTAACTAGTAAAAATCTGCGGGATATATATATAAAGATAAAACAGTATAAATAAATGGTCCTGTTAATTTGAATCACGTGCAGGTGGTGGAAAGAATCAGAGTTGACGACAAAGGTCCCTTATGCCAGGGATAGGTTGGTGGAGTCCTACTTTTGGCCCTTAGCTCTGTCTTATGAGCCTCAATTCAGCACTGCAAGAATGGTAGCCACCAAATTGGTTTCCATTATCGCTCTTCTTGATGATACCTATGACGTCTATGGCACACTTGAAGAACTTGAACTCTTCACGGAGGCCATGCGCAGGTCATATCAGTATTTACCAATATAATGTATCCTATCACTGAAAAGTAATCATGATATCTGACTTAATTATTAATCCTTTTATGACTTGATTATTAACAGATGGGATATAAATCTCATTGAATCACTCCCAGAGTGCATGAAAGTGGTGTTTGAAGCAGTTGTACAACTGTGCAGCGAAATGGAGGCGGTAACAGCAAAAGAAGGGACTTCGAATATCGTGATGCCACATGTTAAACAAGCTGTATATATTCGATAACTTTATATATCTTAATTTCAAAATTGATGGTTATGATACATTATTCGATTTTCACTTAGTTAATGACATTTAATTGTGGTTGTAGTTTATTGACTTGGCTGAGTCATACTTGGTGGAAGCAAAATGGTGCAGTGAAAAGTGCGTTCCAAGCTATGAGGAGTACAAGGATAATGGAGTTTTGTCTTCTACACTCCCACTTCAGATTATTTCATTTCTTGGCATGCTTGGAAATCTTGCAACCAAAGAGGTGTTTGATTGGATTTCCTCAAGTCCAAAAATAGTTAGAGCGTTCTCACTTATAGGAAGACTCGTGGATGACATGGCCACTCATAAGGTATCACTTAGACAATATATAATGCATATATATATATATCCTATTATTATTAATTTTCGAAGACAAGATGGTGGAAGTTTGATGGGCTTTTGGTTGAACATGTACGCAGTTTGAGCAGGAGAGAGAGCATGTTGCTTCAGGAGTTGAATGTTGCATGAAGCAGTACGGCGTTTCAGTTGAAGAAGCCTATCAAATAATCAACGACGACGTCAAAAATTACTGGAAGGATATTAACGAAGAGTGTTTGAATAATCCATACAACGTCCCATATTCTGTGCTGGACTGTGTTGTCAATATGGCTAGGGTGTGCGAGGTTGTCTATGAAAACCTGCAAGACAGATTCACCAATGGCGACTACCTCAAACATTACATCGTCGAGCTCCTTCTCGATCCTATAACCATAGAGCCATGACGTCATAGCTTTATATATTTTATAGTTAATATGGATCTATATTCCTAGGTTAATTAATTACCGAATAATGCAGTTGATTACTTTATATGTTTATGAATTGAAGTCTGTGTAAGGTTTTCTTATATATGTTTGAAGCATTAATGTAATAAAAGTATTATTATGTTAATTAGAGAATCTTTTCTAATGGAGCACTGCTAATCTAATTGGCTGGTGTTGATCAGTCACGTGGGTTTTGGCTTTGTAACAAGTAAAGTCCAAAAGTAATACGAGAGTTGCATAGAGTTCGATTGTCTCTTTACGACGCTGTCCATAGTTTCTTTTTTGAACCAACGTTATCCATAGTTGAACGCTGACATTAGCAAATGTGTCATCAGCAAGAAATACATAGCTTATATATCTGGTAAATTGATTATTTTATTATTTCATATAATTTCCATTATTCTAATTCTTCAATAAAATTATCTCTCTTGAAATGTGCTGACTTTTAATTTTCGCTGTTTAGAAAGTGATGTCCTTGAACAACATGAATTGGGTTAAACCATCTTCAAATAAAGTTTTGGTTTGTTGTTCATATACGTAGGGTACATCAGTCATATTACCCCGCAGTGCCAGCCTATTTAATAATATTATCGTCATCGGGCTGGCTTCCACTTCAAGCTTCGTTATATATATATATATATAAACCGGCAGGTTAAACCTAAGTCAACCGTCAAAACTGTTTAAAGCAAGAAAACGAGTCGTTTTCCTCTTTTGGTGATGAACCAACCAATGGATAAACTGTCCGGTCCGACTTAAAAAACACTACTTAGAATTATATGGTTTTGATTGTCTGAATGTTTAGTTGATCAACTTAAGCACACATCATTCTTAATGACAGTACGTGATAAATTTACATTTTATAATTAAATAGGTATAGATTTATAAATATATTTGGCTAGATTTATTAATATCATACTCCCTATTTAATTACCTGTTATATATTCTTTCAATCTTTTAATTAATTCTAAGATATAAAGAAATTTAGACATTAAATTTACTCATATCCTATTTTTTATTGTACAGGAGATATTAAAGAATGAAAAAAGAAAAAAGTCAAATAAATAAATAATAAAGTAAAAAAAAATCAGCAATTGGTGAGGTGCTATGGCAACAATACTCGTGTATTGGAAGATGCTATTTGGAAGGAATAGAAAGGCAGGGTCCACGCGGGGAAAAGAGGAAATAGTAGACTAGAATTCTTTTGTCATCTATATCTAAATGATGATACAGATTTGCATATAATATAATTTAAAAATAAGAAGAAGATATATACGTGGGTCCGTGTCCCAATTAAAAAAAAAACACATCATCATCCTCTATCATAGAAGAGCTTATATTGGCAGCAGAAGGAGGGAACAAACACCAGGAACGCGAGACGGAGATGTTGGCGGGAGCAACAGAACAGAAAGATTACAGTAGAGGAAGCGCGAAGAGAGGTTCCTAAAGGCAAGAGGCAATAGAACGTGTCCAACATACGGCAAGCAAGAATTCTTCTTGCGTGGGTTTGTGTTATTTATCCTTCCTCTTCCCTTTTGTTTTCCGGTCTTTTTAATCTGCTATAGATTTTATTTTAGCTATGTGTGGCTAATTCTTTTTTTTTTTTTATCTAGGATAGCTATAAATTAATTATTAGATTAGAGTATGTTTGAATCTTTTAATTGTGTTTTAATATTTATTTTCTTTATTTAATCTTGATTTGTTTGTCTATTTAATGCTTGATCACCATTAAATAAGAATTTGAGGAATTTATATTAACCTTAGAAGAGGGATCTTTATTGACTATATGATTAAATAATGTGGGATTGGAACTTATTATAATTTGTCATTAGGATAGGGATATACCTCTTCGACCTATGTAGTCATGTTAGAATTGTTTGGGAATTTATTGCCTTTTGAATAAATGTGTTAGGAATAACAATTTGCATAAAGAGATGGTTATAAATGAACGAGAGATATTTATATCTATTAATAATACTATAGACTAAAAATTTAATATTATTTATATCTAATTAGCGAAATACGTACTCTAAAACTTGAAGAAGGGTTAACTACTCTAGATTGTATTATCATATGAATTTTTTAAAACTCTAGTTTTAGTATTTTTCTCTTTATTAGAAATTCTCTTGAATCATTTTTTATTTTATTTGCTCAACTTAGAGGAAAATAGAAATGTTATTACCTAATTATTAATTTAATTAAGTCTTTGTTGGATGACTTTGATTTATCATTTTACTATTTTCACGATCTGTACACTTATGGTGCATAATTAAATTTTGATAGTATTAATACTATCCAAGACTTTGAATGATGAAGAAGATTAAACCAAGTTGATGAGCATATGTTGAAGTACTAGAGTGTATGATGAAGATTGCGTTTGTGAGATCATGTGAATTATGGCTTGTTTCTTATTAAATTCCTACGTCAGTTTTCGTATGCATGTGTATGAATGATTGGCGGGGAACCCAGGGTGGTCGGTGCATGATCAAAGGAGGAAGACACACAATGTTTAGTCTCATTAACAACGGTAGGATTCTTTTCTTTTTAACGCTAAGCGCATGTATTCTTTTATTGGTGGTGATATTTTTTGAGACATATATTGTTGGACACTAAATGTGGGCCTCTTTTCGACCAAGGCTGTCAAACCCCTCTTTATATTCGATATGAATTAGAATAATATAGTGTAGTTTATATGGCAAGCAAAAATAACATTAATATGTACTGATATATATATATATATATATATAATGCTTTTACAAAATATTACACAATATTTACCAGTCTTAAGACAATAAAATTTAATTGCATTGCCGTAGCTCTCTCATGGCAATACTTGCATGGCCCCTAAACCTTTCATTGCATGTCTCTACATCTTTGCCCTTATGTTTGCTTATTCCCGTTGAAGAACTATATTTAATTGACAAGGGGTAAGATTCAAAAGAATCCCAGTAGTGACAATCTTCTATCATGCAAAATGCGAGAAATAGATATTCAATGCATCACATTAGCAATAAAACAATCATCACATGTTTCTGTGTTGTCAGAGAACTTAGGGCCACAACCATGTCTCTTGCTGTATGATCAACGGAAATATGCACATGTATTCAAGGCCAACTATCGCTGAAACCCTTACTTGTTCTGTACCACTGTCGTGGCTTGTTCTACACCATTATTTCAGTTTGTTTTGTACCACTGTCCTGGTATTGTTTTGCACCGTTGTCGTAATTTTCTTTGTACCACTGTCGTGGTAGTGTGTCGTCAAGACATCATGAATGCAAAGTACCTATAGGCACATGAACATATGTGTTTCATATAGGGTAAACAAGAGCATGTATAATTTCACATAGAGTATAAAAGAAAGTGCTACTACCTGGAGTCTCTTTTTGATCTGCTTGCCCTTCCTCTAATTTGTCTTTCAGTCTACTGGACAAAGATCAAATCCTTATATGCCAAATATATGTGGAATGAGTTATTACTCATTCAATATTTACTTCCAAACTCATATAATTAATTAAATCTACACAAAATGCACAATTACAAAATTGCCCTTAGGGATACCGGTCTCTTTCCTTTTATACTTGGTGTACTTGGGCTGCCCCTACACAATTTCATATGCTAAATCCATTATATGGATGGCTTCAAAATTATCAAAATCCACCTCCTTCCCCTTGAGCCATGACCAAACCGAAATGCTACTTATTTTAGGCAAAATGTCAATTTCAATTCTAATGCTTCTAAAGTGATTTACTGACCTTAACCCCACACAATTTTTCATTCCAAACCTATTGGAAGCATCTAAAAATCAATCTCTATCATGCTCAAACAAGGTCTGGACGAAATTCTACAAAAATTGGGGAAAAATGGATTTTCAATGTTTCTTTTGGTAAACACCTCTTCTCTATACCTTAAATCACTTGTTTATGCCATCTAATTCATTTCTTACATGATCAATTAAAATTTGGGTAAAACCTCCCCTTAGGGTTCATGCCTCCCAAATTACAAAACAAGTCCAAACCAAGCCAAACAACCACAAATTGAGACTACCAACAGTCATAACGGTAATCTTGAACCGAAAGAATTGATGTTTCGGAAATTACTTTTGATTCTTCTTTCCTCTCGAAGCTGAAACTTCCCCTCTCTTTCTTCTTATGATTTTTCCTTCAAACCAACAAATTGATAGGGGAAAAGGGTGAAGAAAGGTCCTATAGATATAAAAAAATTACAAGAAATAAACGCTTTACGGTATCTTACCTTGAAAATCCGGGCTATGGAACCTTGGTGTGCTTGCTTAGGCTTGAGCTTTCTTCCTATCTCCTTTTTTGCAGTTTTGGCTGACCGTTGATGGCCTTCGAAGGGTGAAGAAACACTTTTAAAGATCAACATAAAGGTGGACATGTGATTCGATTATTATTGGTCCACTTTTCCTCCTTCAATTGATTTTTATTTTGACTGCATATAAAAAATCATCTTCATGGCCTCCTCTGACCGACTTACTTCATAGATTCAAGGAAAATAAATTTTCCTTAAATTATTTTGCAAATTACCATTTTACCCTTTCATTTCACCCCAATTTGAAAATTCATATCTAATTGTACAGATGTCTAATTTAAGTGATTCAAAAGCCCAAATGTTCCTCTTTGGATCTAGTGTTAGGAAAAAAAAATACTTCCATTGATCAAGCAGGATCAGAAATTTCTAGATAATTCTTTTTTTGGACACTACTCCAAAAACCAGCGAATTTCACTGAGCAAACTTCCAAAATTTATATCTCTTAGTATATAAATCCAATAAATTTGGTTGACCCATCAAATTAAAGCATAGGATGTCTAATTTCATCCTATAAAATATCATGATTTTTGGACATTATTTGATCATTCAAAATGCTATAACAATATGGCTACCTCCACATTATTTTTTCTGGAATTTCCCCAAAATTCTTTATTTATTGAGATAGTTGTTTACTATATTTCCTATTGGACATATGTATAATTGTGTGTCAAAGAGAACAAAGGAACGTGTGTGTGTGTGTGTGTGTGAAAGAAGGAAATCTATTTATGGTTACCAGAAAAACCAATTTTGAAGGTGTTTGAATTTGGGTGCATGGAATTTCAGTTTAAAGGGCAATCGGACTTCTTGCTTTTGGTTTACTGTTTCATGGTTACAGTTTTGATCCTTGCCTTCGTAACCGAACCTTAATTTGCTCCCAACGTTCAAAATCATCTGCGTCAGTTGCTCCCCAACGTTCAAAACGTGAGCTGAAAATCAGTAACCGATGTCTTAATGCTTTTAAAGATGTGCCTAACGTTCATATGTCTACAGGCCTATATAAGGTGATGTATGGCAAGGAGTTTAGCATCCAGCTCTGAGAACTTCGAGCATTCTGTCTCCCCTCCGCGCTTCTTCTCTTCTTCTGGTTGTTGCCTTCTTGCTTTGCTATTTCTTTTCATTGTTCTGCTTACCCTGCTTTTCATGAAGAATCTGTTTTATCCTGGAGAGTGCCATTTCCAGTCAGTCGGTGGTGACGGAATAGCTTTTAAGGGCAGCGTTCGTGGACGTAACTCAGATTATTCTCTTCGGCTTCAGCAACTTTGACAACAAAAAATACACATGTTTATAAAATAGGAGCAAAAATACACATGTGATTATAAAATACGAACAAAAGTTACATTTGCCGTTAAAGTCAAAATGTTAACCGTTAAATATAAGTTTTTTTTACTAATACTGATGACCTGTATATTAACTTGACTTTGATCTATAATTTTGGAGGCCATGAATTTCAAAAATAGTGACTGGTTGTTCTACTAACTATCCACAGTTTTACTTCTTTCTTTCCAACTTTCAACTCAAAGAACCTTTAGATTTTCTACCCACTAATCGCACCTAGTTTTACTTCCTATTTTCCAACTTTCAACTCAAATCGCCTTCAGATTTTCCACCCAACCTGCCACCTTACAAGCTGATTTGGAGATTTCTAACCTCCAAAATTATAAATCAAAGTCAAGTTACCATTCAGTATTAGTCAAAAAACTTATATTTAACTGTCAACATTTTGACTTTAACGACAAATGTAACTTTTACACCTATTTTATAATCACATATGTAGTTTTGCTCATATTTTATAACCGATGTCTACTTTTACACTTAAAAAAAGCACTTGCTGTTGAGCACTCTTAAGAATAATCACATGTGTATTTTTGCACATTCACCCAAAAACAAAAGGGTTCTCTATTGGACTTTACTGGGCTTTGTGGCTTTTTCTATGGGCTAATATTGATACGAAGTCTGAGCATATGTTTAGGATCCAAGAAAAGTGAAGCCCATTACCTGTGGTCCATGACCTATTTGTTTTCTCGATATGAACTAACTAGCACGCTATCTTCTCTCCCCACTCATGACATTGACACTAACTTAGGTTTAGATGAAACTTCTCTCATATCTTACCTCATAAATCATAAAAACTATTTACAGAAAATAATCCAAATGGACACAAACTTGTGCATGGATAAGAAACCACTGTCTTCACTAACTACTCCCTCCATTTTCCCCACATCCATTTTGTTTACATTGTAATCACTTTTTGTGATTAAAAATTTATATTATACTCCATTAAATATTAAATGATAATTATATTTTCACATAATAAATATTAACCAATAAAGTCAATCTAATAAAAAAAAATTAAGTGGACAATAAGAAGAGATATTCTCTTACAGTATATAAACAGGAGTGGGGAAAGCAATGGCTAAAAATTAATCTAATGCTTCCACGATCTGATTAACATGCATTATTCACAAGTAGAAACTAAGGATACTAATTGATGTGTCCCTGCCTTTGTCGCTAAAGCAATCAATTAACTAGGGCCTAAATAATTATGTAGTTTAAGGTCAACCTAGATCATTCTCTCAATAATCAATATGTGGGTTTCTTTATAGTTGAGTTTAGATGAGAAAATATGCAAATTTATGGACCTAAAGACACTATTATCTAAATGCAACTAAACTAATTAAATGAAATATGCAATGACTCTAA
>JBAGKO010022208.1:0-11041 GCA_037177275.1 Acacia concinna | reverse complement strand
AGGGGCAGCGCCCCTTGCGGGGGTTGAAGGGGGCAGCGCCCCCGTAGCTTTTGAAAAAGTGAGAGATACTTTAAAAAAAATGCTTTGTTTCCGTTAATTCTTGCTCGGTTTCATAAATAAATGAGAAGTATTCTTCTTTTTTTTTTATAAAACCGGACCGGCCGATTTTTCCGGTTTGACCGGTTCGACCGGCCTTTGACCGAGTCGAACCGGTCAACGGTTATTTATAGAACCGGTTCGACTCAAAGTGATCAATCAAAGTGATTGGTTTGATATTTTCACCAAAAATAAAAACTTCGATTTTGATACTTTTGATTCAAATTCAGATTGATTTGAATTATAATAACGTGAGTATTAATTGAGTTTTTTAAATTTTAAATGAATAGAAGTCAGTGATTCAATCTTTTATGTATGTACAATTCAAAAAGCCACTTTTATCTCAACACAATTTTCACTTTTTAATCGTGTTATTTTATACTATCCTAAAGTAATTTATTTCCTAATGGTTCTCATATCTCAGCAAGACAGCAATTTAACAAAAATACTATCACAATGTTTCACATAACCAAGAAGCCTATGCTGATTCAAATCAATATCTTCTTACATATTTTTTAATAGTACGTGTGTCCTTAAAATAATAATCTCCCACAGCGAACACACAAGTCTCGTACACCATGATGAATAATATTAATTAAGAACTGAAACAGAACAAAGAATTTGACAAAGCAATTTTTATTAATACTTCATAAAAAGTAGTTCTGGAAAGGAAAACAGTACATATATAATAACGAATTGAAGTGAAGCTCACAGAATCATCCTAGAACGATAGATTAAAAAGGCTGAAATTACTTAAAACCTCAAAAAAGTATCAATTCTATATACCTTGCCAACATATTTAGCTAGGTCATATAAGTATCTAATTTTGCCACTGGAGTTTCTATGTTGGAGCTATGGGTTTCCGAAAGATTTTGTTGGATGAATTGCACCCCAAAAGTATTAAAAGAGGAGCAAATAATTTTTCTGACAGTAGCATCGAAAGTGAAATCGATCTAACAAAAACTTGTGGATATCCACAGCTCCAATGAGAGAAGTTTCCGTGCAAACTAAGCTTTATTTGAACCTAAAATAAATATTAGTAAAAATTAAAATCATTTATGAAGATGCTCCAGGCATCACATCAAGATTAACACCAAATAGCCTCAGTCTTTAACTTCTACGAGGAAGAATGCCTACTTGATTATTATTATTATTATTATTTGGTGCAGGCGGCGACGGCGGCAACAATAACGGCTGGTGTTGTAATCTCTTTTGGTTATGCTTGCTACTCCTGTGACCTCCAAGTGCGTAGTGAGAGTTAAAACTCCTATCACAATCAACACATACGTATTCGAGCCTTCGTTCTTGTAATCCTTGATGAAGGCGGAGGCTATGGTGGCGGCAATCTTCTACTTCATTATGACGTGGCTGCCATGAAGAAGGACCGACAGCCCATTGCAGTTGCAAAGGTTGTGGTTTCTCAAGGACCATCGTTGTGGTTGCCACCTTCGTCAGATCTTTGACACCTCCTTTTATAGCCTTTACATTATCTCATTAAAGCTATTGGAATCACTAGTTATGACCCCAAGTTGAGAAAATAAGGGGAAAATATTTTCCTTTATCGCTATACTATTCATCAAGTCCTTATTTTCGATCAAACTTTGGAAAATCATAACTGATTCTAGAAAAATCGAAATGCAGTGATTTCAAGCTCATTGGAAAGCTCTCTCCTTCCTTTATAAGGGAAAAACAATCTCAAACCATGATATCATAGCATCACACACGTGCAGCCCCTCAAAGTTGCTTTGTTCATATGGTCATTTTGGTACTATTCATTTGGGCATTATCCAATTTTTCAAGATTTTTGGCCAACTTTGGGAAGGCATAACTTTTGCTATAAAACTTCAGATGACATGATATACCACTCCATTTGAAACTAAAAATGCCCTCTATTAGCATGCAAAGATTCGTGGCTAGATATAGTCATTTGCTCAAACCATGACCAACCCAATTTTAAGCTCAAACTAGCCAAAAATCATGTGCCAATACGGCCATATTATCTTGCTATAATATTTTTCCCTTATGCCATAATTATAACGTCACTCGGACAGCATGATGACTTAGGTAAAGGCATTCACATATTACATCAACAGTAACAGTAGCACAAAGACATTGTTCAGAACACTAGTATCCAGTACATATACAATATTACAGTAATCCAAAATAATACAAGGAAGCACAACAATCAATCTCTAACTATCTCTTCTCCTTGCTTCCCAATGTGCCTTTACCTGCATTGTGGAAAGAGTAAGGTTTCTAGGGAAACCTTAGTAGCAGAACACTAACCGACAATCTCATAATGCAATGCAACTTACTCATCTAGTGCCCTCTCTCTCGGCACTCACCGTGTTTAGGGAGCATGCACATGACTCTACCTCTATTATAATGCCAAGGCACATTAACACAGAGTCATACATCACATACATGCCTGCCAACCACAACACAGTAAAACAAGCAACAACATAAAGCAGCCAAGTAAAGCATTTAAGAGTCAAGTTCAGAAGTTCTAGCTACCAGTTATTCCAAATGCTGCAGATGCTTTCCTTTGCTCCTCGGGATATTGGATAACTCCTCTGCAATGCCTAAACATGACACAACCATTAAGCATGCATATATGCTACTATTACTAGCTCAAAACCCTTCTCCCCTAAAACCTAGGTTCCGAACTACCTTATCTTTTAACCGATTTCATAGGCTTATCCTACATAATTCATGCCTTTGAATCCATCTATGACCTCCACTTTGCCAAAATCACACTCCCCCTAACCTCTCCCTCTTGGCCAAACAACACCCCCTTCTTAGGGTCCCCGGTAATTTCATTGGAACCATCAAACCAATGCAAATCAAACCATAACTCACTCTAGGGGTCATAGCCAAAACTCCCTCCTCTTGAACCAAGAAAGAACTCAACCTCAATCAAGCCTATACACCAGCTACTAACCTTTTCTAGCCCTTATAGACCTCATACAACTCCAGACTCTTCCTCCTCTTGCTTGACTGAATACACGGGCAGCATTTCCCCCTAAGAAATGCCCTAGAAACCGTGAAAAAGAGGAGAAGAATGAAAGGAAATACAGGTTATAGCATACCTTGATTTGTTGCTTGGTTGGTGTAGCTTGAATCCCCACGAAATTCTAAACAAGAGAGCTGAGTTTCCAAACGGCCAAAACCTCCCCAAGGTGTCTCTTTTATGCGCCAAAAGGAGAGGGTTGCTCTCCTTTTATAGACATAAAGAGGGGTAGTCTTAGTATTATGAAAAATTTAGGAAAATAATAAAAAATTCCACCTGCTTTCACTCCTCCTCCTACCTTGCGACATGTGTCCCTTTTTCTAGACTTCTATAGGCTTCTCCATTAACCCAAGTTGGCGCATGGCGCATGTGGGCCTGTGGGGTCCACCCAACCCAGTATATCACCACAACTTCTCTTGTACTGCCTTATTTAATCTGAAAATTCTAGAAAACTCATCTTCCATCGAAAAATTCCCAAACTTTGCCTAAGAATCTGAAAATAGCCCAGTAGGCTACCATAAAAATTTTATAATTTTTTGATGTCTGGAACTCCCAAAAATAATTTTTCTCTGTAGAAGTCCCTTATACCGGCGATAAACCGATATTCCACAATTTTCTAAAATTCCTCTGGACTTCTTCTCAACATCTAACCAACTTCATACATTCTCTAAAATATTCTACTAATTTTTCTCAATCCCAGTCCAGAACAACGAGGCCTCTAAATATCTGCTATATTATTTTCTGGCCAAAAACCCAGTCTGGCTAAAAATTAATAACATATTTATAAAATCACCAAAAATCCAAATGGCCTCTAAAAATTATTCTGACTACTCTGTCACATTCTAGATGTTCTAAAATAATTTTTGGGATTTTATGGTAATTTTCGGGACTCCCAGACCTATTAAAAATTCAGCCTCTAACTTTGTTGAATTTTTACCTGTTGCACAAAGGTCTTTCCCCGGCTTTCACTTCAAAAGTCAGGAGATTTTTCTCTCCTCTAAAGACTAAGGCTCTTTACACATCCCAAATACCTCATCTAGGCCCTAAAAAATATCAGGATACGACCTTCAGCCTACCCAACATTCTCTATCTAGGTCTAGAAATTATTGGGATGTTACATCCCTCTCCCCTTAAAATAAATTTCGTCATCGAGATTTAAAGAACATATCTTATGAGAATAGCTCCGAGTAGCCACTCCATGGAAATTTTTATAAATTGAATTTTAAAAAATTAAAAAGTGGGGTTAAAAGTTTTAAATTATTTTTTTATACTTTTTTATATTACAATTTCTCTTTATTAAAATTTTATAATCTCACTTCTTCAATTTCTTTAAATTCAACACTTAAAAAAGTTTTATTTTCCCTCCTCTCCTCTCATACCAAACAGCCTTTTAGGGTTTTTTTAAGCTCTTGCAATGTGTTGAGATTTTTTTACGCAAGAAATAAAAGGAAAATTTTGTAAAATTTTGGTTGGGGATGTGATAAAGTTATGAAAAAATTATAAAAAAAACCGAGGTTTTGATTATAATGTTCCTTGGTCAATGGGATTTGGGTTGGCAATCATTTTTGTTAATTGCTTGGTTACTATTTTTATAATGTCAACAATATTTATTACAGTGTAAAACAGAAATCTGCAAGCAGACTGTGATCGGATAGATTGATGATACTAATTTCTAAAAATATTCTATGCTTTTTACAAAAATTTTGTACGATCTACATTATTATAATATAGGAAATCAAATAGATGACTCAGTTGGCACACACTAATCTTTAATGAAATATCATTTTTTTTATACTCTATAAGTCTATACAATCCTAAATATAAAAACTAAATAACTAATTTGTAGATATTGAAGAAAATATATTGTTGGCAAGAAAAATTTTGAGAATACAACTAATTAGGTCATTTATTTATAAAAAAAAATGTGTGTTGATGTAACTAAAGTACTTCTTAATTATCTATATTAGAAACTAATATTTAGAGAATTCTTGTGAGAATCTGATATGTTGTGGTCTAACCAATTAACACGTAACAACTTATAAATTGATTTGACACCTGTTACATATTAACTCATATATTAATAAAATTAAAAGATTTTTTAAGATTTACCTTTTTATTTATATTATTTTTGTTATTTTTTAAAAACAATTTAAAAAAGTCAGATCACTCAAGCCAGATCTGAAAATAGTGCATTTTTTGTAATTACAAACCATGTGTAAGCCCATAGACGTGCAAGAAAGTGAAGATGTGACTAGTTAGTGAAAAGGTGACAGAAGTCAATAACCAATAAATAGGGAATATTTGGTAAGGGAATCCAACATATAATCCCCTCTCCTCTGTTTGAACAACAAAGTGGTTCCTTCCGTGAGTGGATTTTCTCAATGGCGCCTTCTGTGAGTGGATCTTCTCAATGGCTCCCCATCAGCGTCCCTCAGCAGCCCAATTAAAAAAATAATTGAACGGTTAGATTAAAGAAAAACCAACAGTTAGATTTTGTTTTAAAAAAAAGAGAAGGACGCTGAGGGGATCCGGACTTGGTTCCTTCCATTAATTTTTTTCCCTCTTCTTACTTTACAATTTTTCACTCCTTCTCCCCCTTCCATAATAGTTTATATTCTTTTAATAAATAATTACAAATAAACATTATATTCTTTCTCGGCCTTCCTGCGATTTCTTTTTCTTCTTATTCTTCTTTCTAATGGCTACTACAGAGGAGAGAAGCCGGAGGTCCTCTTCCTCCGCCTGGGGAGTAGTTTTAGAAGAAAAGAAAAAAAAGACAAAAAAAACAGTAACCAATCTTCATCATTTCTTGACTTGCCTCCTGAAAAATAATAACAAAGTTATTTATTTGTAAAAAATAAAATTTACATGTTTTCCATTGCCATGGGCAAGCCTATCGAATAGGCTATATTCCTTGATAGTTCTTTCTTGCCAGCTATACTCCAACACTCCAACGATTATTCTTTCTTTGAGAGGATAAGAAAGGACCAAAAAGGGTATACTTTTTATTTAGTTTTTTCAACCTAGGAGTAAATTAGTAGTTAAGAAAACAAAACCTCTATTTGGCTTTTTAATGCTATTAGCTAACTTTTTAATTTTAAAAATTATTGGGGGTCCTTTATTTATTACTACATATAAATAAATTTAAATTTTGAAACTAAAGGAAAAAAAACACTAATCAACTTTATTCTATATATTCAAATCAATTCTTATAAATGGAAAATTGTTGATCAAGCAAGCAAAAATGTTGGTTTTTTTTTTTCAGTTGCCACATATAAAAGAAATTAAATTCAAATAGCAAGCTATAAAGTTTTTTGGCATCCACTAATTAAATTTATTTTATAAATTCAAAATTGTTGAAACTAAAGAATTGAGTCAAAATTCACACACCTAGACTTCTTTAACAACAACAGCTAAAAAGGTACTAAAACTAAAGTTTTTGGTGAGTATAAATTAAAAATTCTTTGGTTTCTTTCTTAATAGATTCCCAATGAGAGGATCAAGGAAAAAAAATTGTCACATAATTTTTAATTTCCATTTATAATACTCTATGTCCCAATAAAAATAATAATAAAGTTACTTAGTAGAAAATAATTACATGTTCCTTTCTATTGCCACACAAAAAGGCAAATGGACATGAAAATTGTTGAATTAGAAATGGTTCTAAAGAAAACAAATACAGTAATACGCCTAAATTATAGTTTTTTTAGTTTTTTTTAATGCTATATTTCTAGTGGAATATTTCTTTCTTTCTTGTTATTTTTTAGTTTTTTTAATACTATACAAAAATTAACTGTACTTTTATTTAGTTTTTTTTTTACTGCCACATTTAAAAATTCAAATAGCAATGACAAACTAAGCGGATCACCAAAAGTTATTGAAGTAAATAACTGAATTAATTACTAAAGTTCTTTTTTTCTTCCAAAGAAAACAATTCCTCCATTTGGTTTTTTAATGCTATTAACTAACTTCATATTTACTTTATTGGGAGAGTTCTTTCTTTTTTTCCAAAGTAGTCCACCTAATAAAATTATACGTTTATTTGGTTTTATAATGCTACCAAAACTAAAATTTTTCTGCCTCTAATTAACTTTTTTTATAAATTATTGGGAGAACGCATAAAGTTTAAAAAAAGGGACCACTAGTGAGATTGAAAATTGTTGAATTCCTTATTGGGACGATACAGAAATTTTATTCCACATATAAATAAATTTAAAATTTGAAAGTAAAGATAAAAAAATTAATTATACTTCTATACTTTTATTTATCTAATGCGATATATAAATATAAATACATTTAAATTTAAATAGCAATGCCAAACTAAACTGAACCTATGCTATTAAATAACTTTTTATTTATTTTATAAATTATTGTTCCTTTCTTGGTTCCAGATTTTTTTTTATTGGTTCATATATATAAAATGAAAAAAAAGCACTAATGAAAATAAAAAAATGGTTTTTTTTTTCAATTGCACATACTTTTTTCCTAACGACTAATTAAATTTATTTTATAAATTCAAAATTGTTGAAACTATGAACTTTTTTTTTTGCCACATCTAAGTTGATAAATTATAGTTGTATTGGTTTTTTAGTGCTTCTAAAACATAAGTAAATTGTTTGGTTTCTTTCTTGATTCCAAATGAGAGGATAATAATGGAAAAAAGAAAATGAAGTATTGAATTCAAATTTGGGAGTGAATTAGTTACTACACTAAGAAAACCTCCATTTCATTTTTTTAATCTTATTAACTAACTTTATATTTATTTTATAAATTATTGGGGTCTAAATTTAATTAGTGCCTTTTTTTTTCATTTCTTTAGCAATAAATAAAAAAAGCACTAATTAACTTTATTCTATAAATTCAACTCTATTCTTAGAAATGGAAATAACTAATTGGGGTGCCTTTTTTTAATTTCTTTAGCAATAAATAAATAAAGAAAAAGACACTAATTAACTTTATTCTATAAATTCAACTATAATCTTATAAATGGAAAATTGTTGAGCGATTTCCATCTTATACTCTCTCTTCCCAACCCATTTTTCACAGAACTCGCCCGCTCGATATACGATTTTCTAAAATGGCTCACCCTTTGTAGCATGCTAATAAATATTTTTAGAAGTGTAGCATTTTAGTATTTATTTTTATTGTTTATATTAGTTTAATAAAATTCCCGCCCCAAGACTTTCCACTTTTTCACGCAAAGTTGTGAACAATTTCTATAAATCCTTCACCTTATGAACAATTTTGTGTGTACTATAGAGGTAATTATTGTTTTTAATATAACATTTTGGTAATCTAATTTACTGATTATCTTATTTTAATAAAAAAGCCTCTAATTTCATATAAAAATAAAAAATGTTTGTTTGGTTTGTGGTAGAAATTTTGTCATATGTGCATGGTATAAGAACACTAAATCGTAGAAATCTGGGCTCCTTTGTTTGGTTCGTTCCATTGTTGTATAAATTTGGAATTTTATTAGACAAGATGATTTTAATTAATATTAATGGACAAAATTATAAAAGCCCAACCAAATATAGGGAATTTTATTAGTTGAGATGATTCTAATTAATATTAATGGACTTTTTAATAAATGTCCAACCCAATATAGGGAATGGTTTTTTTTTTATAAATAGCACAAGTGTTTTTGAAAGAGTGATTTAGCTTTTATTCATATTTCATTCATATGCTTCTGTATCATTTTAACTTTCAAGATCCTTGATAAAAATATTTGTATTTCTCCCATAAATGTGTCTTCATAACAATGGTATCATAAAATTTTATAAAAATTAAACAAAAGCTAGAAAAGCTTTGACTGAAAATAATAGCTTGCATTTGTAGTATTGTTCCATTCTTGACAGTTGGTTTGAGTACCTCTCCATTAAGTCTCTTAATCTGAGGGAGTTAAAACAAAAAACGAAAACATAAATATTTTTCTGCAAACATGCTGAACATTAGGTAACATTAGTCTACTACCACACCATTGAAGTTTCAACATCTCTTTCCACCTACTTCATATCTCAACCAACCAGTGGATTGAAATTTGAATAGTTGTGAATCAATGTTTAATTGTTTATAAAACATCAAATCCAGACAACTCATTTTAACCTACGAGTTATCTTGATTTACGTGAGACGTAGATGGGAAGAGAAGCGACCATGGCTGGATTCGAAAAGATTTGCCAAATAAGGATTAACTACCAGTGATAATGCCTCTGTTAGCAACAATCGTCTTTTAGAATTTGCCACTTGAAAAATGTGCCTTATACAGCCAAATATGTTCCAAAACATTTTTAGACCATACAATTGAAATAGAAAAGACAAGGATGAGCGCAATTCCTGTAAAAAAAAAAAATCACAGATAAATTGAGTCCCACCAGAAGGGCAAACGAAAAACCAAAGCTTTAGAAGCTACAGCAACCAAGGCTGAAGAGGCCAGAGCAGTGGGAAGAATCTGGCAAGACGCGTAAGAGTAGTCTGGGAGGGGGAGGAGAAACTAAACAACAACGTGGAGACGACGAAGAGGATATTATATTTGTGGTCGAAGGCCTGTTGTTAATGATAAAAAGGGAGATGTCAAGGTTAGTATTCCCATGGAAGGATATGATAAGAAAAGTGTGATCAGAAATTAGAAAACACGAGTAAGATCATCAAAGAAAAATCAATCAGAGAAATTAAATAAAACAATGGACAAGAGATAGAGAACAAAAAGAAGAAAAGAATGGAGACTTGAAGTTAATCGATGACCTGCATATAGAAGAATAAAGAAAAAAAAAAGAACAAAGGACACCAAACACTAAACAGTGAAGGAACACAGAAATGTGAAGAAGATTGAGAACATAAAGCAAGCAAGTAAACACAGATATAGGAGACGAGGAAAGGCGGCGAACCACAGGCTCAAAAGGGGAGAAGGCCGAATCGCAGGAAGCACAACCTTGAGGTAAGAATGAGAACCGCTAAGAGTTTTGTCTCTCACCTCAAAAGGGAAGAAAGGCCGAATCGCAGGAAGCTGGAAGCACACCACAATCTTGAGGTAAGAATGAGATGAGAACCGTGAAGATGGGTCTGAGAGTTTTGTCTCTCACCCTCAAATAGTACAGAGAAATCTTTGATGAATAAAATAAAAAGAAGAAAGGAGAGGATTTTGGCTTCAAATTTTGGACGTTTGAAATCTCCTTGTTACATACAACAATGACTGAATTCTGGAACAAAGAAAATAACTCTGTAGTCATCAGTAGCCTGGTTGACCCGTCCTTCCCTGTGTCAGAAAACCAGCCTCAGACTCGACTCACGAGCTACAGGAATTATGAAGGAAGGCAACGGTTAAATGGTTGGTTTGTTACTTTGTTGGCTTTTCCTAGTTTTTTCACTTATTTTGTTTTTTTAAAACAAATTTATCTAATTGAACTAGTATTGTAAGGAAAAAGGACCATCTAGTGTTGTAATCGTCCAGTGTGCTGTTGGGCCAAAGAAAAACGATGTCCAGTGCCCAGTCCCATCAACAGTTAAAGATGTGGTTAGAGTTGGACTCTCTTACTGCACTTCTTGACAACTGCAATCAATAGTTAAAAAGTGCCTCACGTCATGTCGTTTCTGTAAAAGCAGGGTGGAGGACGGGACTGGACTGGACTGGAGGTGAGACGGGACTTGACGAGGTGGAATAACTTCTTTTTTTTTTTCTACATATGATGATAAAAAATAGGGAGAATTCTAAAAAAAGACATTAGAAATAGGGAAAAGACAATTCAATACAGCGAAATCTGAAAATCCCAAATTAGTATGTTTTGTACTTTTTTTGGATAATTACAAAAATGTCACTGAATTTTTCACAACACCAGTTTCGTAATTCACAACACGGGTATCCAAATTAACAACACCAGGTACTATGTATTTACACTATGAGTTGTAAATACGCATAGTGTAAATACGTAGTACCTAA
>JBAGKO010022104.1:0-11047 GCA_037177275.1 Acacia concinna | reverse complement strand
ATAATATAAGGCATTAATATAAATGCTCATATTTGCCTAAATGCTCTTATGAAACATACTTGTCTTTGGTGCCCCCCAAAAAATACTTTTTCTATTCTTATTTATAAGACTCTTTTGGAGAATCCTAAAAAAATCATAAAAAAGCTAAATATATTACTTAATAATATCATATGTTGTGTTTTATTACATTATACATTAGTTCATAAGTCAAACAATATAATTTGAAAAAAAAATGACAAACTTTAATGTCTTAAAGTAATATGATTATCTTTTTTAGCATTTTCTTAAGATTCTCCAAAATGGTCTTATAAATAGGAATGGAGGAAATAGTTTATTGCTAAATTTGCATCTTAATCTTTTAAAAATATATTAAAATAATAGGCAGTGGGACCCACACTTAATGGCCGTTAAGTGTATTTAACGGCCTTGCAAGTTTTGCCCTAAAAAAAATTGTTCATTGCTATTTTTTCATCTCAAAATAATTAATTATGTTAGGCGCCCCTAACGAAATAGTTCTTTGCTAAATATGCCTCTTAACCCTTAGTTTTTTACTCATAAATATTAAGATATCAAAATATTATTCATTTTATGATAAATTTAATTATTGAAAGGGATAAAAAATATATTTAGAGAGCGGGGTAAAAATGTGGGGCAGCAGATAGCACATTAGGAAGAGGGCAACAATGGCGTTATCGATGTTTTTGGCCAAGCACGTGATGTTCGCTAACATCTAGGATCTGCCGCAGGAATGCGAAACTCTTAAATCTAAAAATTTGAATCTTCCTTTCAACTCCCAAGTCAACTTTATCAGAGCGTTTGGATGGAGAAAAATTAAAAAGAAAAAAAAAATGAATACTAGATTTTAAAAAGTTCATAAATAGTAAAATCAACTTACTATTTTTAAAAGTTTTCTCCCCTAATTTTCTCTCCATCTAAATATAGAGCAATGGACGGGTTGTGTTTCATCTAATTTACTGTGAAAATTTATTTAACTTCTTGAATTTCCAGAGAATATTCCTAGCATTCTGGTTCAAACCTACGAGCAGTAACTAGTATAATTTTTTTTAAAAAAAAAAGACAAATTAAATTTCAAATTAACCGTGCTTTGTCTACAGTAAATAAATTAATAATTCAATCTAATTTTAGTTTTAGTCAATGTAGTTTTAAAGAGATGGTTTTTATATAGTTTCATAAAATTTGGAATGAGTTTAATGAGTGATTTCTATACTTCTAAATAGTTTTAGTTTTCATCTCTATTTTGATTTCTATACTTAAACTTAGATCAAATTTTATAAAATCCTGGTAATATGGATCAAAACCAACAATTTAAAAATGGGTTAAATGATATATTTAGCAAAGAACTATTTCACTCCGAATGCCCAATACAATTAACTATTTTAGGGTGCAAAAATAATAATGAACATTTTTTTTTTGGGAAAAAATGGCAAGACTGTTAAATACACTTAACGGCTGTTAAATGTGGGTCACATTGCCTATTATTTTAATATATTTTTAAAAGATTAAGGTGTAAATTTAGCAACGAACTATTTTTTTGAGTACCAAAGACAATTATTTTTGTAAGATCATTTAGGCAAATATGAGTATTTATATATGAGCATTTATATTAACGGCATATTTTATTCTTTTTATAAGATTATTTATAAGATAAATATATATGAGCGTTTACATTAGAACTAAAGGGATTTAAAAGGAACTAAGAAGTTAAAAAATTTTAGATATTTACATATTTGTCTTTCCATTGACAAAATTTGATTTTATTTTAATCAAAAGGGTGCAATAATTTTTTTTACAATAAAATTATGTTAATGAAAAAAACTATTTGAATCCCTTTAAAATAATATAGATATTCAGGGATTTAAAATACTTATAGATATTTACAACATAAATATAGATATATAGGGATGTAAAAGAAAAATATTTATATTCACAAAACAAATATAGATATTCAGAGATTTAGAAGACAAATATATATAGATACTTATAAAACAAATCAAGGGATTTAAAAGAATTTAGGGATTTAAATAATTTTCGTCTTTAATATATTTGTCTTGTAACAAATTTTTTTATGTTACCCTTTTGGTCAAAATAAAATCAAGTTTTATCAATTAAAAGATAAATATGGTCATTTACAAGACAAATATGTGAATGTTCAAAAAAATTTTACTTCCTTCATTCTTTTAAATCCTTTTAGTTATAATATAAACGTTCATATTTATCTTCTAAATGATTTTATAAAAAGAATAAATTAGGCGCTAATATAAATGCTCTTATATAAATGTTCATATTTGTCTAAATACTTTTACGAAAGGGTTAAGGGACAGATTTGGCAAAGAATTATTTTTCTAGGGGCACCCAACACAATTAACTATTTTGATATGCAAAAATAGCAATCAATATTTTTTTGTGGGGCAAAAATGGCAAGACTGTTAAATATACTTAACAGCCATTAATTGTGCGTCTCACTGTCTATTATTTTAATATATTTTTAAAAGGCTAAGGTGCAAATTTAGTAATGAACTATTGTTTTAGGGGCACCAAAGACAATTATTTTTTGTAAAAGCATTTAGACAAATATGAGCATTTATATTAATGCCTTATTTTATTCTTTTTATAAGATCATTTATAAGATAAATATGAGCGTTTAGATTATAACTAAATGGATTTAAAAGAAACTATGAAGTTAAAATTTTTTAGATATTCACATATTTGTCTTTCCATTGATAAAACTTGATTTTATTTTGACAAAAAGAGTGCAATAAAAATTTGTTTACAAGAAAATTATGTTAACAAAAAAATTATTTAAATCCCTTTAAAATAAATACAGATATTCAAGGATTTAAAAGACTTATAGATATTCACAAAATAAATATAGATATTCAGGGATGTAAAGAAATATATATATATATATATATTTACAAAACAAATATAGATATTCAGAGATTTAGAAAATAAATATATATAGATATTTACAAAAAAAATAAAGGGATTTTAAAGAATTTAGGGATTTAAATTATTTTGGTGTTTAATATATTTGTCTTGTAACAAAA
The DNA here is from genome assembly GCA_037177275.1 of Acacia concinna. Lineage (NCBI taxonomy): Eukaryota > Viridiplantae > Streptophyta > Magnoliopsida > Fabales > Fabaceae > Acacia > Acacia concinna. Next base: position 7,979 of record JBAGKO010022104.1, on the reverse strand, counting down.
TTTTTTATTTTACCCTTTTGGTCAAAATAAAATCAAGTATTGTCAATTAAAAGATAAATATAGGCATTTACAAGACCAATATGTAAATATCCAAAAAAAATTAATTTCCTTGATTCTTTTAAATCCCTTTAATTATAATGTAAACGCTCATATTTATCTTCTAAATGATCTTATAAAAAAAATAAAGTAAGGTGTTAATATAAATACTCATATTTGCTTAAATGCTCTTATGAAAAATAATTGTCTTTCGTGCCCCAAAAAAATAGTTCGTTGTTAAATTTGCACCTTAACATTTTAAAAATATACTAAAATAATAGGTAGTGAAACTCACATTTAACGGTCGTTAAATGTATTTAACAGTCTTACCATTTTTGCCCCCAAAAAAAATCTTGATTCCTATTTTTACATTCCAAAATAGCTAATTGTATTGGACGCCACTCACAAAATAGTTCTTTGCCAAATTTGCCCCTTAACCCTTTATGAAAAATAATTGCCTTTGGTGCCAAAAAAAATAGTTCGTTGTTAAATTTGCACCTTAAGTTTTTAAAAATATATTAAAATAATAGGCAATAGAACTCATACTTAACGACCATTAAGTGTATTTAACTGTCTTTCTATTTTTGCCCCAAAAGAAATTGTTCATTGCTATTTTTGTACTTCAAAATAGTTAATTGTGTTGGGTGCCTCTGACAAAATAATTCTTTATCGAATCTGCCACTTAACCCATTTAAAAATTAAAGAGATCAAAACTAAAATTCGATTAAATTTTAAGTAAGAATGATAATAACCTAAAGTAATTAACTATTGTCAAAAACTTGTAGTTCACGACACGCTACTCCTCTTCTCATTTAGGTGATCATAACCGGTCTTTACCCCAACTGACAAAGTTTTTTTTTTTTTTTGGCATTATTATGCTATTACTTGAACCAGTAGATAGTTTGTAAATAAAATTATAAATTGTACACAAATTTGCGTAAGAGAATTAGTTTCAGTACCAAGCAGAGTGATGAGCACCAGAAGCTTATCATCATTGCGCACTGTCCGAATTTAATTTAGGGAAAATGACAATAAAGTTCTAAGGAACAAACATAATTATTAAAAAGTCCCATCAATTTTAGATCCTTACCAAAAGGTCCTAAGGTAGAAAGTAAAAAATTAACAACTTAGCAGGCGAAATTGACAATTTAGTAGGCCCAATTTACAACTTAACTCCGTTTCAATATTACTAAAAAGTCATATCTCAATTTTATCTTATACCAAAAAGTCTCAATGTCTCAAGAAAAAATTAACAACTTAACAGGCAGAATTGACAACTTAATAGGCTCAATTTACAACTTTGACAGCAGGTTTTAACAACTCCGTTTAAATATTTTAACAATTATCACATGAGCGTTGTTAAAAATGTTGGAACGAAGTTGTTAAAACCCGCTGTCAAAGTTGTAAATTGGGCCTGCTAAGCTGTCAATTACGCTTGCTAAGTTGTTAATTTTCTCTTGAGATTTTAGGACTTTTTAATAATTATCTTCATTGGGGGGATATTTTAATAAATATACTTGGTCCTTGGGACCTATGTGTCATTTTCCCTTTAATTTATTTGGATGGTTCATATCATTTGTTTTTTACTTTTATTTTTTTCAAAAAAATTATTTTAAATTTTTAAAATTAAATCATTTGTTTAAAATTCAAAATTTGAACCGTTAAAACTGTATTTCTAATATTTCACCGTAATGATAAGCACGGGTAGTAAACAAAACACACGACATAGCCGAGCAAAATAGATAAGCAACCTTAATTAATAGATAAAAATGTAGAAAACTTCAATGCAATTTCATTAAATGAAAATGGGATACATTTTCAGAAAATTTTCATATGCTCTTCCATGAATACTGTGAAAACTTTCCACTACATCAGAGAGCTGTTATTATAATTAAATACATCTTAAGCTTGCGGGCAAAAACACAAATAGAAGATTGTATAGATCCCAAAGTTTGTATATAAGAATTGTTTAATTCATGTTAGATCTCCCTTTCCCTTACCTTCAAATCCCTCATACATTGAATGTTGGCTATCCTTTTAATATCCATGTTATTTGATTCAGATGATTGTTATTACTATTGGCCCATTTGGATGAGTAAATTAATTAGTTTCATAGTAAGTTGCTTTATTTTTCAATTTCAAGCTACTTTCAGTTATTCTTCAGCGCTCGTTAATTTGATTGTCTATGAATATTGGATGCAAACTGGATTGCAGCTTGTTATCAAGTTACTTACGTGTACCCAATGTATCCAGTATTTACTTTCATTTAAAATATCATATCATTTGTTTAGAAATTTTACATACACAGTTATACATTGCCAAATCCAAGTAAGGGCTGTTGGTGGGACTAGTTCTTTCAGAGTACAAAAAAAAAAAAATGAATAAAAAAGTAGTGCACAATATCTTTAAACCGTAGATAACATTTTTCTTTAAGCTTAATTTGTCTTCACATATTCCTATCTTATAGGGTGTGCTTTGAATTGATAGGTGAATTTTTTATAAGATACAACAAAAACTTTTAAATATAAATTGCACTCCCCAACTTAAGTCAAGACAACAATGACTTTTTTAAAGTAATCATTTAACTTTATTTTTGTGTGCAATTAAAAACAAAAACAATATATTTGAACTCTTATGATGTTGATGGGTATTTATATGATATGAAGTGATGTCTTAAAACTTTTTTGAGAGAATTACATTGAGGTCTTAAATAAAGAAATTAATATAAAAAAAGTCTTTATTGACAAGTGAGAAGCTATTATTTGGGACCTCAATATAATTCTCCCAAAATTTTTTATTGAAGCAACCGTATCTTTAATTAAAAGTCAGAACTATTTATTAGATTTATAAATCTCATATATTGGTTAATTAACAAAAATACGGGGAGTTATGCCTTTATAGTATTTAGATACAAACAATAAAATCTTTGACCAAACCGTGACTACTACAAAACTCAAGCATGGGTTGAAAGATAAATTCTGAGACTGACTCTCTCTCCTCTTTCCCTCTTTTCTCTTTTCTGTGTCCCCTGTTTCTTCATCTTTCTGGACGTCTCTTACTCATAACCAATCTAGCTGATCCTGCAATTAATGGATATTTTCGTGTCAAACTCCAAACATGTCTCTGCTTTATTCTTCGGATATCTGCTTCTCTGTTTCTTCACTTATTTCCCATCAAACGCTCAACTCATTCCCAAAAATGAAGCTATACTTTCTTCCATTGCTGTCCCCTGCTTTTCACTCTAGTTTTGTCTTCCATTTCTTTTTTCTTTTTTCTCCACTAATACGTTTTCTTTCATCCTTTTTTATTTCCCAAACTGGGAGTCTAACAAATACTCTGCAATTTTGATTTTTTATTTTGGTATTTGGATCACTGCAGAAGTAAAAAGAAACTGCTTTTAACCTCTTCTGCGCTATAGCATAAGAAGAAGCTAAAGATGAAGCATGATTTGATATAAACTGGCTAATATCTAATAGTGCAAGTTAAATCCAAAATAATATTGAGACTTTTGCATCACTTTCCCCTGTTTTCAGAAGTATTTCACTATTTTTGCTTTTGTTTTTTGGCCCACTTCCACTACGTTCTTATTTCCCATTGAAAAACTTTCATCCCTTTACTGTATCTGTGTTTTCATCAATAAATTCTTCAATCCTCCCTTCTCATCTTGTTTTCCTGTGTATTTGATGCAGCACTTCAAATTTTAATAATAAACCCTCACAAGAAATCGGATTCTTTTGATTTCCCCCGCTGTACATGTGGTTGCCGTTCTATTCTGGGAAAGATATTTTAGGGTGTTGAATGTGACAAAAGTTAATTAATAATGCTGAGTGTTATTTAAATAATTCTTTAGAATATTGGATGCTACTTAACTTGTGATAAAAATGTCAAGCAATTTTAGTGACTAGTGTTAAAATTTTGGGAAAATGGTATTAAGATCTTAATTAATAAAAATAATATAAGAAAAGTTTTATAATTTATTAATGACAAGTAAATGAACAATCATTAATAAGTGAATAAGCTAGTATTAATAAATTATAAGACTTTTTTATATTATTTTTTTAAATGGGACCTAAGTGTCATTTTTTCTTAAATTTTTTGTAATAAGAAATCTGTAAATACTTGTTCTTTTAAACATAACAACGATGTTATGATGTATATTATATTATACCATTTCATATATGTCTTTAGGAATTAAAAATGCATAAATGTAATGACATTTAATGTTATAACTTCCTAAATAACTCTTCAAAACATAACTTTAAAAAAAAAACATTTCTTTATTTTAAAATATTCCAACAATGCCAACACAAATTGATTACAAATTGTAGCAAGCAAAATACACATAGGCCCAACAGCATTAAATACCTCTAATTTTCCTAGTAAATCATATGCTTGTTTGGCTTGAATAGAGATCTTATATAACCTGTTGAGTAAATAATATCATAAAAAAGTTGGAATTGCGAAACTAGAAATATGACTATTGGGAAACATGACAGCACGGAAATGAAAGTAGGAACCCCCTTTAAGCCATGTTCATATGTCACGAAGAAAGCACTACTAAATGCTATCATCATGCTTGTTATGGAGACGAAGAGTAAAATCAATCCCAATATTAGCCTTGAGGGTAATGACTTGTAAAAGTCTTTCTCTGAATAACCTGATGAGATGAGGATTGACAAGAAGATTAATATGGAAGCTGAAGATGAGATCATTGCAATAGCATCTGATATTGCAAAAGTCACAAATGATCGTTTCCAAAGATGGTTGGGAGTTCCTGAACTATCATTGATACCACCTGGTATGCTAAAAGCAGCAGAAAACACTCCAGTAGTAATAAGAGTTGAAACAAGCATACAAGAATTAGCTGTTTTTTTCATCCATGCCTTAGCATCTTTTCGTAAATCAGCATGCTCCTTAGTGAATAACTCCTGAGGAGTTAAACCATCTCTGTTTCTTCTTTTCATATATGATGGCAGCGATTTCTTCCTCACCTCCTGCCATATCAAAGGGTTGTTCATAAATTAATTTATGTATATATTGTATTTATGGGATCATCTAAACCATTTTTGTATAGTGTTGTGAAAGGTGAAGTACCTCAAACCATAATAGTTCGAGCTTCATTTGGAAAGCTGCTCCAGAGACCAATTCAAGTCGATCAGGTGGTGCTAACCTTGCTGCCAAATGTAATATGTTGTCTCTATTTTCTACGTCTTTAGCTAACAATATGTCATCGTAATTTCCACATATGTCATGTATGAGATTGAAGATTTTAGGATGACGATGCAAAACAGCAATGTGAATTATACTTTGCATTCTATTGTCTAAATCCCAAATTAAATCGGGGTAAACCTTCATAAGCTCAGCCAGAAAGAGAAAATTTCCAACTTTTGCGGCATCAAATAGTAGTCTTGATGGCTCATTTATTAATCGTATGATTTCTGACTTTGAGCGAACAACAATGTTTTCCCACATGCAACGGATAAGATAAAGGGCTACTATTCTCTTCGTACCTGGGATACATAATTTTATGAATTGAATATGCCAAATTAGGAGGTTAACCAGTACTCTCTTCCACAAACATGTAGTTATATACAATTCTAATTTACCTGAACTTGTGGGTTGATTTTGATGAACTGGGCCATCACTTCCCAAATCTAGTGTCTTCTGAGCCATGATATGCAAACCTGTCATATTATCTTCATCCCTTGCAAATGCTAGTGCTGGCCTGTCTCTCAACATTTTCAATGCTAAATCTATGAAATGTTGAAAAAAAGAAAGTGAAGAAATGAAAATTCTAAAACTAGCTATAGATGCTGTCACACGGTTTAATAAGAAACATAAAGCTGCATATTAATTACGCTAAAAAAATGTTGACTTTTTATTTAATACGTACCATATACTTCACTTATAATAATTGAGTGTATTCGTTCTTTATATATATAAATATAAAGGCAACATACGCTTACCATAAATACCAGATTCGATGCAAGTGAGGAATAACTTGTTATATTCCGCTTCATCAAAATAGTCATCATTAGCAGTGAGAGGGAATAGATAGTTTGCCACATCAGCTTTTCCGTAGAATGCAGCAAAAAGAAGAGGAGTGAATCTTGTTCCGCTTCTTATTTTTGTTAAGAAATGGTTTCTTTCGCACAATAACATGACAATCTTCAAGTGTCCAGCAATAGCAGCAAAGGTGAGGGCAGTGTTTCCCCTTACGTCTTGTAAGTTCAAGTGACTCTCATCCATCAATTTCAGAAGCCCCTTCACAAAGTGAACATGACCAGCTCTTGCTGCTAGATGTAGTACTGTTGTCCATCCTTGTGTTATGCCAGCACTCAGAAGTATTTCATGTTTTAACAACATGGGCTGAGCTTTTTCCCAATTTCCTTCCGATGCATACTTGGAAAGAGGCACACATAATTCCCTGTACTTGATTCTGGCCTCATCTGAAACAAAAAGTGATTTGATAATGAAATTCTCGTACTAAATTTTCTTGGATGTGATTAATTATTGGGAAAGGTTTATCCATGGTAGCCTTGATAAAATAGTGCAGCCTTAAACTTAATATCATATGTAGTTTTCATAAATTTTGTAACTTTACAATAAGTTTCTAACCTTTTACAATTATAACTCCCATGTTCAGGTTGGTTCATCATTTATTTGCAAATGGCTTAAAATTTAAGCGGTATTACATGATAGTTTCAGGTTATTTACATAGACTTAAACTTTTAGCAGCTTTGTTATTAAGTTTTAATAATTAAAAGTTATATGTGCCAACAATGTTAAAAGAGTAAAATTAAAAGATTTAATAACAAAAAACACGCATATACAAATTAAAATTAAATAAAGCTGCAAGTATCTCCATAATGGTTTAATTTCCCATTAGTTTTATGTTCAAATAAGTTTTATACATAAATTTCAGTCGAAAATATATGCACACATATTGTACTAGGAAAAAATAATATTGAAAACTAGGGGCCCTTGCAAGTCCATCTCCCTATGTTTTAATAAATATTCATGAGTAAAATATCATTCAGCACTCTACTGTTATTCTCAATAAAATCTTCCGGTTCATGATGCATCCGACACCTTCATATAATTTTTCTGGTGCATCTAGTGCCACCTAATGCTATTTTCTAGTTTTATCTTGCACCCTAATTGCATTTGTGGTCTAGGGTGTTGGAAGAATTAAAAAAAAAAACATTAGTGTTTGATACACTATATATAAGACTAACGGCTTGTTTAGTATGAGGGCAGAGAAATTGGGGGATTTTGCCTATCTCCCGTTGTTTGGATAGGTAAAAATTTTCCCTTTTCTCCCCTTCTAACCCCTTCCCTCTAAAATTGGAGGAACTTAAAGGTCTTTTATACTTAGGGTTGTTTTTCTTTTAGATTTATATTACACATTTTTAATATCATTTTTTTTATTCTGCAATTTTTTTTTTCACCTGGCTCTTTAATTTTTACCTAAAAAAATTATTTGGATTATAGAATCATAATTATTGATATTAATTAGATATATATTATTGTATATATAGTAGCTATTAAGTATGAATTATAATTATATATATATATTTAATTTTAATAATTATACAATTATAATTGTATGTAAGAAATGTTATTTATAATTATATTTTATTAAATATTTTAGAAAGTAAAAAACAACTTAAATGAAAAAGAGCAAAGTTGTCCATGTAGAATATTTTCTGTCTATCTAAACAATGAACCCTCCCCTCTATTGAAATCCTTCCTTTCCACTCCCTTTCATTAAGCCAAACATACTCTAAAAATGCAAAGGGAAAAATATATAATCAGTTTGGTGGATATTGCTTTACCCCGCGTTCACCAAAATTTCAATGAAAGTACATTAAGTCGCCTAACATTTCTGAAAACATAATAATGTATATATTGCTAAGTTATAAACAAATATTCATTTATTA
>JBAGKO010022025.1:0-11051 GCA_037177275.1 Acacia concinna | reverse complement strand
GGTTGCAAAACCACCGCTTCAAATCAAATTGGGTTATAACATGACTTAAGCATTACGTAGAGGTGGCTTGTTTGTCCCCCATTACCATCAAGCCTCTAAAAAGATTAACAAAAACAAAAAAGCATGCAGACCATAAAAAATAATGCTTAAAGTTTCCATTTACGTATGTAGTTTGGGAAATGTTATTGATTGAGACCTGACTAAATTAATTTCCCTTATAATGAAACATTAGGAAAGGTGCACATTAAAAGGAAACACACATTATACCATGAGTTGAAACTCTTCCAATCACAATGGTGACAAAAAAAAGCATGACGAGTGGCAGCCCACAAAAATATTAATAGGCCAACATATTAATAGTTTCTTACCTATCAGTGTCATCTTGATATCACTTTAAGGGCATTTATGAATTCTAACAACAAATGTTTAGACTTTTAATGCATTACAAAACTACATATTAATAGGCCAAAATAGTCGCACGCCATACAAAATTATTAACAGAGTGGTAGCTTCATATGGGCTAACCTTCATAATTGACATTTGAAAAAAAGTTGTTTATTTGGCCTAAATTTTATCTCAATATGCATAATAAGACAAAATTTACTGAGCCATTATGTTACCTTTGTCATTGCTAATATTTGCACAATAATTGTATAATTTCAAAAGTATTACAGCCAAATTGGGAAAAAACATACTGTAGAGGAAAAACAACTAAGAAAAATAAAGCTATCAATATCTATTCACATGAGGATGATCCCAAATTACAAAAGAGAAGAAACACCAACAAAAAATCGAGGAACATTAGGCTATTAAAATAAACTTAATAACTCTAAATAGGTCACTTCTATCAGCATTTACTCCTTTAGTCCTATGTATAAATCAAAGAGAATTTTTTTTTACCCTGTATATAAGGCATCATATTAAAATTTCAATGTGAATAGATAATTTACCTTCCATTTATTAGTGTACTAACTTTGTTTCATTTGGTATTATATATATTAAATAATGGTAGAATTTGAAAATTGTTGAATTTTATAGCAAAATTAATAAGATTTAAAGTTTTCCTTAATCCTTGTAAAAAATGTTAAAGTGCCTTATATATAGGATAAAAAATGTATATAGAATCACAAAGATAGTTGGTGAACACAACTTAATAGCAAAATGATGTATGCAATGCATATGAAATCAATAAGAAATCCATACAAAATTCATAAGAAATGCATACATTAAACTATAGAAAATGCATATTAAATCCATAAAAAGTCCATATCCAATGGCTATTACAGTCATCCAACATTCCTAATAATTTGAATAACTAAACAGCATCATTTACTTCATCCACTGGACTTCAAGAATAGCTTGTTCAATCTCCACATCTAACTTCTATTTGCATTGAGATTGAGCACCGATGACATGATGATGCTGCATATTCTCAATCAAGTTTGTAAGCAGAGATGCATTTAGTAAAGCGCATGTATTAAATATAAATAAGACAAATTATAAGGATTTATAAAGCATGAAATCTCATTCTTTACAGTTAATTTTTTTTCCATATATTTTTTATTGTTCACTACAAGAGGAACCTACAATAGGCAAAAGGGCCTATTGTAATATGAATTTTTTTTCCTAGCACACATATTAAGTAGGTTTTACTGTTGCACCTTAAAAAAACGTTTCCTTAAGATCAAAACAATAAGACCAAGTCCAACTTTTCCTATAATTAGGCATGCCATTAGCCACAAACAAAAAGTCATGTTTAATTTGGATGTACATACAGATAGCAATTCAAAAGGCGTCAAAATGAAAATAAAGTTGGCCATGTCAAGTCAAATCACAAAAGTAAGCAGAGCAAAATACTTGAAAGCTGCAAATGTTGAGTGGATAAATTTGCACAAAAGTCAAGCAATATACATGAAAGTTAATTTGTATTGGACAGTCTCACGTCCAAAAACATTTGTTGAGCAATGTGTGTCAGTCAATGCTAGCCTTGCACAAAGCCACAAAATAATAAGAGCACAAGTTCTGCTTTTATCCTATTTAATAGATTAATAGATGCAGTTTCCTCAACCATGCAACAATTCAACCATGCATATTCACCTGTAGCACAAACTATGTAATGAAATAACAACATACCGCCAAAAGTTAAACTATGATCAGTCATATCAACACCTATGCATTGGCATACGATTCACAAATGAGTTTCCACGTTTACTTGAAAAACAAATAACCACAGCCACTCACCTATCTGGTGAATATAATGTTCATGTCAATTTTGAAGCAAAACAGAAAAACACAATTTTAAAGTTCTAATGGATGTTCTTATTAGTTTTGAAAAAACACAGGAAAGCACGATTTCAAAGTTCAAATGGACACAAAAGTAATATTGTGACTCTATTTTTAGTTTAGTAAAACACATCATATTAATAAAAATTGTGTATGGATAATACATTGCTAGCACATTTTACATTGTGGTCCTGCAAATTATCAAAGTGACAACATAGATTGGTTTATGGGGCTCTTTTAACATGCCATCATTACTTATCATAAGATGGACAACAAACGAAAATTATAAAATGCAATACTTCATATTGAAGATATCTTTTAATCATACAAATTGCCAAAATAAAATCAAGGGACAAATTGCTGAACAGCAGGATTACTAATTAAGAAATGATTTAGCTTATGAACAGTAACTTTTTAAAGGAGTAGTGGAAGAGTATTTAATGATATATTGATGTCAATAGAATTAGTGTCTATTCAACTTATCATCTCTAGGCATACTAGAAGGAAGAATTGAGCTAAGGAATATAGGCATAAATTTTATTAAGATTACACCCACTGTGATCAATAATGTCCGCTGCCAACCACTTTTTTGCCTTCAAACTAGAAACAATTGAATTAGGTTTATAGAAATTCAAAAAAGAAATCCAAATATACTTTATAAATTAATAAAGTAAAAATATGATTGCGATCACATAAACTCAAACTCAAAACATATCTGTTTAAGCAGAAAAAACCCTTACCATTAAGATTAATATATATATATATATATATATTTAAGAAAAACTAATTCTACACAAAATTTTTGGCAATAGTGTCATTTATTTATGGGAGAATTCTATTTAAATACCATGTAAATTTTAAAATTTCATATTAGTCTTGCTACCTATAAGAGTAATGGGATTATTCAAACATATAATACAATTGACAACTCAATTTTATGAAAAATCACTTATTTAGAATTTTAAAATTGAAAAGGTATTTAAATGGAATTCTGCCTTTATTTATTTATTTTTTATAACACATTCAAAGGATGTCTAAAATTGCAATGGTTCTGTTTTTAAATTTTTACTACTATTTGTTTTTTTTTTTCCCCACAACATGTTTACCCCTACAAGTTACATGATCATCACATTAATTATCTCCACTCCCTCTTCTATTCCCAAAATTTATTTATCTATTTAGTCCAAATTCCATCGAAATTATTTGAATTGGTTTCTCTTGAAAAAGATTTTGGGCCATCAAACATTCCATAATTATTTCTTTCACTCTCATTTTTTCCCTAATAATTCAATTGTTATCAGCATTGGATGTGCTCTTCATGGAATTAAATATCACAAATTTCCTAGTTGCAATATTTCCCTCAATAGTTATTGTAGATTTTAAATAAATATATCACAAATTATACAAAGATTCCAATGGCATGCCAAAGAAGGTATTTATACTCCATTATATCCCTTCTCTTCTTTCAAGTATCAATTCTTTCACAAATTTTTTGTTTTAAATAGGGAAAATACCATATAAAGTTGTCTAAAATAATAAAAATATAAATCAAGTTGTTGAACTGAACATGTCCTGAATTAAATTGTTAACCTAACAGAATTTTAAAATATAGGTAAAATGATTTTATTGCCTCGTCTAAACTCCTCTCTCCTTGTAAAAGATTTTCAATACTATTTAACTTAATTTTTCAATATTTTTTAAAAATAAATTAACAATAATATATATTAAAATAAAATATAATTAGATTAAATTAAAGGAAATTTTGTTTTCCAGAAGGATAGATCTCAATAATAATTCAAGCCAAAAATAAAAAGAAAAACATAAACTTATTAAATAAATGTTTTTAGTTGAATACTGTGAATAGGAAATTTTAATTTTAGAAGCACTCGACTTAGATTTTTTTTTTTAAAATAAAAATCAAACTTGTCTAATATATAGTTTGTTTTTTTAAGTTAATGAAATCATTCTCTTTTCTTAATGCCGTTCATGAATATCTTTAATTGATATATAGCTTAATATATTACACAAAGTCAATATATTTTTTGGAGAAGTTTTAGAAACATATCATTTGAATTTCAAAAACCCCAAAAAGTTTGTTGAATTTAGGAAAAAACAGATGCCTACCCAGTACCAATATAGATTTTTTTAAAATTCAAAAATGATAAAACTCATAACAGAAAGGACAAAACTTGATGCTGTGTGTTTTCATATAATTCATAAGAAAAATAACTATAATCATAATGGAAATAACAAAACTCATTTTGACATAATTCATAAAGGAAATAATTAGAATCCTAACAGAAATAACAAAACTCGATATTGGTGTACTTTGACATAATTGTAAGAGAAATAATTAGAATTGTAATGAAATAATAACACTCACGATCTTTTATCCAAATTCTAAAAAAACTCAGATTTGTACTAGAGTATAAATCCGTCATTTTCTAAAACCTAAATTGGTATCAAGTAGGAATATGTCATTTCCTAAACCCAACAAACTTTTTGAGGTTTTTGAAATTCAAATGTTATTTCTTTGAAATTTTCTCTTTTTTATTAAAGTAGTGTTATTTACTTCTTAGAAAAAAATTCTGGTAAAAAAATACTTTTTTTTCTCAATAATCAACTAAAAATCAATTAATTAATATCCAGTGTTTTTCTTTCCATTTTTTCTTAAATTATTCTTGATTATCCAAGAAAAAAAATTTTAAAAAAATCTTTGATTTAAGTGAAACATTTTATTTTATTGTGTTTTTGGAAAAAATATTTTAACACGTGAAACCTTTTAAGAGGAGAGAAAAGTGTAAGAGATAGCATTAAAATCACTTTACCTATATTTTAAAATTATAAATTAGGTCATTAATTTAATTAAAGATTTATTGAGTTTACCAACCCCATTTAAAATTTCTTATGAGACAACTTTATCTATGATTTTCCCTTTAAATAAGTATTTTTCATAGCAAATCAAGCAACATGAGAGAAATTCGTATATTACAACACTAATAGCCAAAAAAGAAAAAAACTATTTTAACAAATTTTAAAGAATGGAATGAGTCCTCTCACGCCACTGATTCAGCTACATATTATCAGCGTGTTTGGAAATCCGATAAAGGGAGGATATCGGAGGTTTTCTGTAATTCGGACATTCCAAACTGATTAAAAAAATTTGTGTATATTTTTGGTATGCCAATTAGAAAAACGTCAAATGTTAAGAAATTGTCCAAAATGTAATAAGCAAAAATTTGTTGTTTAGTGGGACGTTTGAGAGAAGGGAATTTTTTTTTTAATTTCCTGTTATATTTATTCTATATAGTCTTAATTATAAGATCCAGTTGACTTTTTTAAAGAATCATAAGAAAGTTAATTATATTATTTTAAAGCATTAAAATTTTTCATTTTTCTTATAAACTATTTTATTTGACTTATGAACAAATATACTCCCTCCGGTCCTAATTATAAAGGTCAATTGACTTTTTTTGGAGAATCCTAAAAAAGCTAATTATATTATTTTAAAACATTAAAATTTATTATAATATATTTATATGTAATAAGACTTTTTCCAGTCCTAATTATAAGACTCAATTGATTTTTTTAAAGAGATTAAAGAAGTGAAAGAAGTGACATAAATCTTATAATTATGATCGGAGGTAGTATAAATATCACAATATATATTGCATGTAATAAGACTCCATTGAGTCCTAATTATAAGATCCAGTTGGTTTTTTTGAAGATATTAAAGAAGCAAAAAAATCAATTATATCTTATAATTAGGATTGAAAGTATATAAATACCACAATATATTTTGTATGTAATAAGACTCTCTTTAGTCTTAATTATAAGACCAGTTGATTTTTTTAGAGAGATTAAGGAAATGAAAAAAGTCAACTAGTTCTTATAATTAAAACCGGAAGTAATAATTATAAGACCCATGAATTATGTTTGTGATAAAATTAGAGACTGAATTATACGATTTATGTTATCCGTGTAATATTATTTTATAAAAAAATTTACATTTCTTTACTTTCTAATTTATGTGTTTTTAATCATTTAATTTTATTATTAATTATATGTTTTTAGTTTTCATTCTTAACTTTTTGTTAAAATTAATTTTTTTAGTATAATTTTTAAATTTTACAATATATATATATATATGTATAATATTTTTACTAATATTAATGTTCCTTTCAATCATTTACCACAATAAATTACTTTTTAACATATCAACAAAACACATTTTACTTTGACATATTTTACTTTGACATAAGTATCATCTGACTTATATAATATGACTTATTCATAAATCTAATTACAAATAAGCCACTTATCTTACCGTTATCCTAAACACACCCTATATATATGGCTAGATAAAAGTATCAAACTCTTGTAATAATATATCTGCACGCACTAATTTTAATCTCATAAAATAAGAGTTAGAATAAAATAAATAAGAATTACACCCTCTTATAATAAATGTAGGGTTGATTATAGTTCTAAATGTAAAATTATAATTCACCGTCTCCTAAATTTATGATTTTTTTTTTCAAATTATCTCTAAGATTGTACATGTAAAGGGTTTTCATATAAAAGTAGTTTACATTGCAAATAATTGAAGCAGCATATTAGAGAAACCAACACAACTAATTGCTATAATCTCTATAAATTAATTATCAAACTCATACATTTATAACCAAATGATGTATTAAACATCTTCAAAAAGAACATAGCATTATTATCATAAATATAGAAAGAAGAGAAGTCTCCCTTTACCTAATTTCCAACCAAAACGGTTCTCAAGCCCTAAAAGATGCAAAATACATCAGAGTCCAGCAAGTTCAAATCATTCTCAATAAAATCAAAATTAAAACGCTTGGCACCATCTCTACAAACAGATGTGTGTGTGTGTATTAAGGTCAGAGCGATTCTGACTAGTAGGAGAATAACTACTCTACAGTATATACATGCAATTAAAAGAAAAAGATTACAGATGATGATCAAGAACGGGGAGCTGCGATTTGCTGCTTTTTTATCCTATTTCCCTGCTTGACCATACTGCATTCAGAAGCATGAGAAGGAAACGTTAGAAGTATAACTGAAGTATATTATGGTAATTCATAATGCTGCAAAATTCAATGAGCATGGAAGTATACTTAAATTTTGAGTTGTAATAAACAAATATCAGAACCTTGGTGAGTCTCCAACCATTACAAGACTACTTGAAAGGGTCACAGAAAACAAAATATTAATTTGTATTACACCTATGTCACTATTGCTCAATAAATCCTCTCCTTTTATCACTTTCTTGTTTGATAAAACTAATCTTTTTGTCCTTTATAGCTTTGACTCAACTATAATTCGACCCTTAAACAATAACTTGGTGTAACTGGGTCCCTATAGTTTAACCATTTCAAACTTTTGTCCCTATAATTTGGAATGTAAGATTATATATTTCTTGCAACTTAGGGGACTAAAGGTTCAAATGGTTAAAACTACAGGCTGAATTATAGTTTATTGCATCATAGGAAAGAGTTGAGCAACTAAGTTAGCATTTGCGGGATGTGATAGATCAATATTACGCTCATGTGCCCATGCCTGCACAGCCTGTAATTGAGCAGACACTGCAATCTTCTGAATATCACCAAATTTCAACTGAATCAGAACAATAGGGACCAAGAGATTATTTTACCCTTTCCGTTTTTATGTTTCACATACGCATTTAAGAGTCAAATCCATTCATAGCAACTCTACTTTTCACCTTTTCATCCAGCAACCAAATCTACCCTTAAAAGTCACGTAGTGACATGGCTAGTTTGGAAGAGGCATGATACATATAAAAAGTACAATATTTACTATGTGATGCGATGCTATCAATGTAAGCCAGACAACAATATTAAAGGCTACTCGAAAATTAGTACCCAATATCATGTGGGGTGATAAATATCCACTGGGATCCTTGTTCCACAGCAAAGTCCACGAGAGTGTCCAAGCTGATCTTTCGACTGACAGCATCCTGAGAATGAATGAAAAGAAATGTTATATTTTTCCAACAATAACCAATTTCAATCACGATGGCTTAGAGAAAAATACAGGTCAATGTTGAAGTGCCATGTTGGTTAGTTGAAAAGAACAATTTCCTTGCCACATGGGCACGGGTTAGAACAACATTGAGAGCTGAGAGAAAGATGCAAGAGAGAGTATAATCATACCATAAAGACATCAAATTCATCCATTGCGCGGAAAGGGGATTCTGTCATATCATGAAGGGCTAGTGTAAAGCATAATGTTGAAAATGAATGCTCGCCACCTATGATCCGGAAACAGAAGGAATAAGTAACATGAAATGGCTGCTAAATAATAGATTTAATTGATGAAAAAAAGAACGAAGGAATTCCTTAATAGGTACATAAATAATACAACATATAAAAGCACAAAGCAACATTCAGACAACAATGCCATTCCTTTCATCCCCTGCATATAAAGACCCAGATTACATATGTATTATCAGGATCCATAAAAACTTATTTAATGATAATCAAACACAATGCCTGATGCCCCTTATACTGTGATATCAATGTGTAAACACTACCAAAGACAGACTAGCATTAATCAAGTACTATATCAACTTATAATTACAAACAGATATTTAAATTATTAATTCTTAAGTAGGACAAAAAGCAAATGAGGGGGAAGGAATTAAAATCTGCATTGTACAAGGTACATCACTAATTACATTTCCGTTCGCTTCATTAGCACTTCTCTCAATCAAAGCCTACATGAATTTCACATGGCTTATATGTGGAAAACATTGGTAAAGAATTTCAGGAAATAACGTCTATCCTTGGCCAATTGGTAACTTATCCAAACTACCAATATACTCCCTCCAGTCCTATACATAAGCAATTTTTGTTGCAATTGCGGAAAATGAACAGGTAGTTAAAATTAGTTAAAAGTCATGATTATGCCAAAATTGTTATGTTCTTTCCAACTATACCCCTATTTATAAAGTAGCATGGGAGAGAATGTGCAATAAATGATTATATGAGAAAGAATGTATTTATTAGGGGTAAAACAGAAAAAATCAGTTGAAATTTTCAGACAAAAATTTAAAGTTGCTTATAAAGGGGATCAGTCCTGTGAGAGAGAAAGTTGCGAATAAAAAATACTGGAGGGAGTAATCAATAGAAGCATGAATTTAAGACAAACACGACAGAAATCATGCATAAATATGACATGTTGGATCATCCTATCTAGTAACACATAATAACTTAATGTATGAAAAAGAAGCTAATTCATTATAACTCCATTGTAGTTTAAGTCCACAAAAAAAGAAAAAGAAAAAAAGAAGAAGAAGAATATCTTTCCTTGATAATACTTTTTTTTTTTTGTCAACCTTTCGTTGAAAATACACACACATCATTCATATAACAAAATTGGAGCTGCTACAAAGAGCTTTAGTGAATGTTTATTAACTAAATCATAATATAAATAGATGATAGAAATGAACCTGAAAGGCCACGAGTGTCACAAACAGCACAACCTGATGCATCTTGAGGCATTTGCACCTATACATAGAAGGAAAAAGAGAACAAACATGTATAACAACTATGAGCCAAAATGAAGAGACCTGTCATTACAATTTGTTTTGCTACCTCGAAAGGGTATAGGACTGACAATGCAAATTAATCACACCTATTATATAAAGATTCTTCTTTAAAACCTGTTTGTGTCCCTTCCTTTTTACATTTTAGTGTTTCCCTATATGCAATGGCAGCAAAAGAAACATAACGAAAAATAGCTTACCTTGATTGAAAGGGTTTTTTCTTCATAATTGACTGTGATAAGTCCACTCCCTACTAAAAAAAAGGCATTTTAACGTCTGTTTTAAAACCCTTTCTACGTCTATTTTCAAGTAGTCGTCTATGCGGGAGACGTAAAATAAAGAAAAGAAAAAAAGAAAAATTTACCAATGAAGTGCAAGGAGCAAAAATATAAATAAAGAAAAAAGAAGGAAGAAATGAAAAATAGAAGAGAGAATAGAAAATAAAAACACAATAATAAAATGAATCAATTCTCATTATATAGGATTTCTCACTGTAGCCATTGGCCTTAAACCATCACATGTGTTACATGTGACCATAAAAGCATTGGCCTTTCTTAGGGGTATGAGGAAAAACAACATATTTCACTCTTTTCAAGCATCTTTAACAATTACTTGCCCCTTTTCTGTATCAAATTTTTATGTTTTGTTTGTTGCTGTGCTCCCCTTTAAATAGGCCTATAAGGTTCTACCTCATTAATGCACTTTTTTTTCATTTTCGTTTTTTTTTTAATTTTCTTATTTTGGTGATGGTTACGTTATCATTATTAATGAGACTATGATAGGGCAATTTTTTTTTCTTTTATTTTTTATTTTTCCCTTTAATGAATGATGATTGTGTTTTAATTTAGTGCCTAATCAACATCAATGAGAGGATTTTTGTTGGTATATTTATTTTTTCTTTTAATAATTGTTGCCAACTTGGATCCAAGCATCATTATTAAGAGTATATTTTTATTATGTTTTTTTTCACTCTTAATGATAATTGTCAACTTGGACCTCAATCAACATCAATGAGAGGATTCTTCTTTACCTTTTTTTTTTTGTGGTGCAGGATAAAATGGGGTGTTCACAATTAGATCCTCTTGAAATAGATTTTCTTTCTTTAAATGTTTCCTTGATATTGCTTTCACTCTACAATATTTATTATTTTTTAATACTTTTTATTAATAGCTTT
>JBAGKO010022004.1:0-11052 GCA_037177275.1 Acacia concinna | reverse complement strand
ACTTTTTGGGAAAATCAAACCTTTCCTTAACTTTCTATATCTCAAAATAAGATTATATAATGATTTCTCAATCATTTATAGGCCCTTGACTAATTTTTAGATAATTAATTTCCTTAGAGAAAATCTTATCTAAAATTCGGATTTTGACTAATAATTTTCTTTTAGGCATTAAACTTAACAATTTTTCTAAATATTTCCCTTCATTATACAATAATTAGTTCCTTAAAATTTAGGATATTACATACAATGGGGTTAGCACTAGTTATTTTTTAAAATCTGTAAAAACCTTCTTTAGAATATATAGTTACATTATAATACATATATAAAACGATAGAAAACATTTTTTTCCGCTTTTAAGATTTTAGTTTCACCCCCACCAACTGATAACGTATATATAGTGCGCTGTTGCTTAAAACTAATTCAGGCTAAAATTTAGTATGCGCGCACACAAACATTTCTACCACTTTATTATATATTAACTTTTGTTATACTTTCTCCTTATGTGCTCTTCACATTGGTCGTAAAATATAAGTTAATGCAGTTAAATATGAGTTACGTCTTTATTAATTATATTGAATCAACTTTCACTGATATTGCTATATAATTGGATTGCAATATTCTCTCTTTTTCATGGGATTTTTGCCTAGTTTTTTATGTATGATATTTTTTTCCAAGCAATGTTATACGCCAAACACGTACTATATATATAATACTACACTTAGAATAAGTCTTATTCTATCAATCATAGGATTCATTTGAAATAACTTATTTGGAAGTAATAAGATTTTATTTGCAGAGTACGAAGTAAGTATGTGAGAGGGGTCTTTCTCATACTTTGTGCATAAGATCTTATTTGCCCCAAATAAGTTATAACAAATAAGCCAATAATTATATACCTACCAAACATAGTTCAAGTGCGCCATGATACAATGGAATTGATCAATTTATAGCTTCGTTTTCCCCCTTTTACACAAAAAACAAATGGCAAATAAATGAAAATTAATTTATTTTCAACATTTGATTGAACTATTATATAGATATTACAGCTACTGCTAATAATTATACAGATTGAAAATAATTTGTTTGACTGGCAAAGTACTACTCAACTTATCAAAAAATAATGGTTTAGATTAAAAAAAATGTAATATAAGAGCGGGTTAAGGTACATCT
This sequence comes from Acacia concinna, assembly GCA_037177275.1. Taxonomy (NCBI): domain Eukaryota; kingdom Viridiplantae; phylum Streptophyta; class Magnoliopsida; order Fabales; family Fabaceae; genus Acacia; species Acacia concinna. The sequence goes on along the minus strand of JBAGKO010022004.1, from coordinate 9,882 downwards.
AACACCTTGAAGTATTTTCTCATCGACACATAGTATCCTTAAGTATTTTGTATGTTGTGTGTCTAGGTCCTGAAGCATTTTTTTTTATGTGCGTTCAACACCTTAATTTATTATTTAGTGCCTCCAACACCCTCAATTATTATTTTTTAAGTGCATCTAGTACTAAAATATTTTTAAATGCATCCAGAATCACGTTATAAAAAAATACTTAAAGGACTAATGCACTTAAAAAATTACTTTAAGGTGTTAAGCACATCACAAAATACTTTAAGATAGTGGACACTTCTGAGAAAATATTTAAGGGTGCTGGGTGCACCTTAACTCTATAAGAATTAATAAAATCTAAATAATATAATCGAAGAGTTTCAAAGTGCTTGGTCTAGTTAGTAAAAGTTGGTTCATAACCCACATTTCGTAAGTTAATCCTAATGTGAGAATTTTTTAGTAAGTGATTTGTATGAGCTCTGTGTGTCTCGAAGCATATCAACTACTAAGCCACTAATATTTAGCTCACCTAAACTTTTGGTTTCGGTTGTTAACTTAACTAAACTCTTATTCACATGGGAAAGATTCAAAGTAGTAGGCATCCTTCCAGACGCCAAAACAAAAGTGAAAATAAAAACGAATTTGGAAAAGAAAATAAAGCTCCAGCTGCCTGCTCGGAATTAGATTCAACTTGTCATGAATTTGGAATTTTATTAGCCCTTAATGATTTTTTTCAGCTTTATTATTCAGGACTCGGAAAATTCCAGTTGCAAAGATTAATCTCTACCATATGTTGTAAAAAAAAAAAAAAAAACAAAACGATTCTCTACCTCAGTTAATCTCCACTTAGGATAGGATCTTTTTTTTTTTAAAAAAAAATGTATCCTTACAAAAGTTCCGTTTTGAAATTGAGGATGATGAGCGTCAAATCAGAATTAGGATCACATAAAAATAATACTATGTATGAGTGCAGAATATTCAATACTCGTTTAACCCTACTCAGTGAAATGGAATTGTTTCTGGGATTTCAAGAGTGATCACTATAAGTGATCCGTGACCATAGGAAAGCAAAGAAACCACAAAAGAGTGATAAATCACTATTTTGTATGGTTTATGAAGCTTAATTGGTGCTTTAAATGTGAAAAAATGGGAATTAGAAATATATTCTTGTGGATTAATTGAGTTAATTAAGTGAATGATGGTATCTTGGTAATTTTAGCATAATTAAAGGTTAAGATGGTCATTAAAATGCAATTATATGCTTGATTATGAGTTGGTGCAATTTTAGTGTAGGTTGGAGAAAGAAATTAAGAGAAATGAGAGTTTGGAGATGAGAAGGACTGAATTGCAAAGATTAAAAAGATCCATGGGCGTTTCTACAAAGTGAAAAGGGATAGGGATGCAAAGAAAGAAAGACGCCAGCTAAAAATGTGAAGAAAAGTCAAGGCGTGGTCTGATTCTATAATTCTCTCGAGGTGAAAGTACAATTAAAGAAATAAGTAGGCTAGGTCAAACGCGAGCTAATTCTCAACTGTTAGATGTGATTATATGGAGAAGGTAGCTGGCAATTGTTGACCGTCCGATTCGCATACTATGAAAGGCACAGTTTCACTTAAAAGATTAAAAGGGACCTTGACACGTGCTTGCATCTTCTCCGTCCAGAGTAAAAAAAAGATCAAATGGTGACTGTTGGATCTCAACGGCTATAATCTAGCTGAAACCCATCCGGATTAGGATGTGTCTTCTTCACCCGCGAGCAACCCGTGTTTGACTCATGATGCTACTCGTGACTCGACTTATATATCTTGATTTCCAACGTGATTTTATGAGCTATCTTCCATTCTTCACGTCCAGAGAGCTTCGTCCATAAGAGGGGGAGATATTGAGAGTGGTTTCGCCATCTGAGAGGGCCTGAAGCGCGAGATCACGTGAAGACTTCTGCAACTCCCACGATGGCTCTGACGAGACTTCTTCCGTGTGATTCTGCTTTTGTGAGCGTGATGCAAGGCTAGATTCACTTTCTTTGTGTAGTTTGAGAGTCATCTGAGCTCTGTTTTGTAAATATGAGGTTCATTTCAGTCTGTAACTCGATTTTTGTAATTCCTGCAACTTCTGGTGACAGTGTTTGCCAGAAAAATGATAAAACCATGTTGTGATGTATGGATTCGTGATTTGACGGTGTTAAGCTTTGATTTAGAGTAGTTCTTGTCTGAACATGCCTAGGTTTAGGATTATGCAATGATAGAATGAATGCATTAATGGTTGATTGGTTAATTGACTTGGAAAAAGCTTTTTAAGATCACTTCTCCACTTCTTTCACTATTCATGAATGGCTGGGTAGCAATGATGAATGGCTGATACACTACATAGAGATTGGTTCATATTGAGTTTTTGTTGTGTTAGGTCCATAATTGTGTGATTGATGTTCAAGTGTGTGTTGCTATGTTCTTCTCATTAAGTCCAATAGTTAATATTGTTCATATGATGATTCAATTCAGCTTTATTCTCTATTTTAAGTTGTAATTAATTAATTCAATTTATTAAGACCTAAAAAGAAGTGGAAAATCGATAAAAAGAGTGATAGATAGCTTATAATTAATTCAACCTAGGTTAGCTTATAATCTAATATTTTAATTGTATTTTAGAGATAGTAAAATACTTTAATCAAAGAGTTTCACACATATACTTCCTCTAGTATTTTAATATACTCCCTTCGATCCTAATTATAAAGCCTCTATTGTAGTCTACAAAGGAGTCTTATAATTAGAACCGAAGAGAGTATTATCTAACTAGGTAGTTGATGTTAGTCCCAAGTGTAAAACCTAATTCATGTACTTTTCCCCCCTAAATTAACAGTATTGAGAATCTCTCTACAATAATCGAATTGGGGAGGGATGGGGAGAATTAAGGAAGATAATTATGGCACTTCAGAAAACATATATTATATTAACTAATTTAACTAACGTATTCAATTCACTGTAGTCTAAGAATACTATCATGAAATATTTACTCATGGGTAGAGTAGGCTATTCTATTCTAATTCGTGATTTCTCTTGGCTAAGCAAGGGAGAGATCAAATTTTAAGAAATAGTGAATATTCTTATCAATACACAAACACACAATTCCTCAAGAATTTCAATTACGCCCATCACCAGAGGAATTGGGTTCAAGTTTTCCCTAGCCCCTATCATCCATGAGCTCCTGGCATATGCTAAGGAGTACAATTCATTCAATAAAATCCTACCTCTATCTATTTCTAATATGTTGGGATTTTCAAAACTCCATGTACATGTAGAAGAGAAGTGTAATTCCCACATGGACCAAGACTTGTTGAAATAACAACTAAGGTCAAACAGATAGTGTCAAGAATGTCAAACCCCTTTATAATGAATTGATTCATTTTGCAAGTTTGTTAATTAACATTTACGATCAGAGAAGTATGTATAAAGGCAAAATGCCCCGCTTATGTTACTGAGTTTTAATCTATGAAACTCCATCTTTCATTAAAAAAAGTATATATTTATACCAAAAAAGAGTATATGCAAATTACTAAAAACATAAAAAAAAATTAAATAAATTAATAGGCAAAGCTTTTGTTAAGAAGAAGGTGAGTATTACGAGTAATGCACATGACAACAACACAAAAAAGCGGATCATATTCAGCGACCAAACCTATTCAACGCATACAAAGATCTGATGTAAACATAAAAGCTTTAGTCACAAACACATATCCAATATTATATTAAGAACTGAAAGTGGATCAACAAACTCAAGAAATTAAAACTGCTTGCTTCTCAGCAATGCTTATTCTACCATAAATCATCACATCACACGCAATAATGATAATACTATAGAGTTTAAAAAACATCAACGGCAACCCAAACCAACTAATTAAAAAGAAAACTTAATAACAGTGATGAGATGACTTTGCTTGCTTATTCTCAGCAATACTTGTGCTTATTCTACAACAAATCACACCACACAGAATAGTGATGCATATTGCACAAACGGCTGAGAGAAACAAAATCTGCGTCAACCCAAACTAATGATAACGAAAAAAGAAAGATTATTATTCAGAACAGTGACGAGAGTTTCCCTCAGAAAAACCGAAAAGAAAGTTGCTCCAGATATTTGGACGCGAAAGGTAGTATGAGAGCCAAAGCAATCAGCAACAGTGCAGTAAGCCAAAACCGCTCATCTGTTAATGTCTTGTCCATTGAAAATATTAACTCCCCTGCTTTCGGAACCGCATTATTCCTCACCACCGGATTTTCATCACCTTCACAAGATCAAGAACAAGAGGAGATTAAACTATCAGTAGAGAAAAAAATGACTCATGCATGCATGCAAGCACGAAGTAAGTATATATATACAAGCTAAAGGAGTTGTTAATAAGAATTTACCGTATGTGTTCATCATGATTTTTGCATAGTGAAGAGGGTTGTTGATATATCCATTGAATCCAAGCTCGCTGCTTCGGAAAAACGTACGAGGTATGTCTTTGATGATGGCATATTTTGAATGTCCTTCTTGCATGCTATAAGTGAATGCCTCAGGCATATCACAGAGACGAAGAGATTGCAAGTTTCTGAGATTTTGGAAATCATCAGGAACCTCAGCTATCTGAGGACAAGGTCCAAGGTACAAAGTCTCAAGTTGTGGCAGTGCCTTATCCTCTATTTTTAACGTTTTCAACTGCTCAAGGTATCTTAGCCTTAAAATCTTCAACTTTTTCAGCCATCCTTTCTTGAAAACCAGTTCCTCGCCTCGATAAGCCCTTCGAAGCCGGAGCTCTAATAGTTCATTCATATTCCTAAGAGCATAGATAGGATCATCTGTTAGTCCTGAACAAATCAAGCGTAGTCTCTTTAGCTTCTTGAGTTTTGGAACCCATTCTGGTAATTTCCTTAAACGACCCTCTATGCAAAGTCGTTCAAGGTTCTTAGGTGGGTTGGTTACAGCGTCCAGATCTAGCAATTCATCCTCGTCCATAGCTCCAATCCACAATGAGGTAAGGTTGGTTAAAGAATCTATGACACTACATAGATCTTTTCCATTTTGACTTCTCAGTTTTGTGAGGCCCAACTTCTTTAACTGCTTTAACTTCTTTAAATCTTTGATTATGGAAGGTTCTGATGGGAAAACAATTGCGTTTATTTTTTGTAGAAACTTGAAATTCCCAAATGAACCTTCTCTTATCTGCAATCCTTGGACAGAAAAATCCATGCTTGAATCAGTGTTACCACCATGGAAGGAGTAGCCCAGAAGCTGACGAAGCCTGATAAGCTTGTTTATTTCCATAGGTAGCTTTTGAACTTGAGAGTTCTTGAGGTCTAAAGTGAGAAGCTTCTGAAGCTTGCCAATTGATTTAGGAAGCTTCTTGACTCTTGTGTTTCTTACACTCAGATATTCCAGAAGGTATAAATCTCCAATATCTTCAGGAAGAACATTAAGAGGAGCATCATCGAAGTCTAATGTTCTCATAAGCTTGAACTTAGGCAAAAAGGTAGTTGAAATCCCTTTGGTGTTGAACAAAATACAAGATCTCACCACTGTTGGATCTGAAACAACATCAAGAAGCTCGCTTTTGTGGCAGTTGTGTTGAATTGATAGTCTTCGTGGCGAGTCTGAGAAGCTCAAATCCGATCCAGTGTCGTCCAAAACATGGCCGAAATTCATCTCAGAAAACTTTCTCAAGATGAAGCCTCGCATCATATCATGAACTCTACAACTTCTAACTCTGCCATCAAAATCAGTCACCGCAGCCTGAGGGGAAAAAAAAAAAAGACATCTAACTATACGTAATCATGCATAGCCAAGTAATCAATTCATATAGTTATGATTAATAATAATAGGCTTAATTAAGTTGCCTCCCGTGCCCATAAGTATTTTCTAATGGCACTCATATCTTAAACTGATTTTTAGTTTAAATTTATTTAACACCATATGGTACCAGCACCCAGTAATCTAAGGTAACTTCTGGATCTAGCAGCCTCAATTATTTTTCCAGTAGAATCTAGGGTACATGTATCTACTGAAAAAATAATTCGAGGGCAAAATTATATAATACTAAATATTTTTGGGATACTGGTTGTCCGAAAAATATTTTGGGTACTAAATACACTAAAATTTGGTATAGAATAGTGAGTGCTACAGAAAACATTCTTTAAAGTGTTGGATTCATAAAAATTTAGTTTAGAATACTAAGAGCTACAGGGAAAAATGCTTCATGATGTTGAATACAAACTTAACCCTTAAAAATATTACAAAGAATAACAAACCTGAACCAAGTTTCTATTTATGAGCTCTTGTAGGTAATTCATTCCAACTTGTTCCAAAGTCTCTGTCTTTCCTTCTTGGACAAACCCTTCTGCTATCCATAAACGAATGAGTCTCTTGCAATTGACACGGTAGTCTTCAGGGAACATACCCATGTAGAGGAAACAGAGTTTAAGGTGGTAAGGAAGATTGTGATAACTCTCTGAAACAACAGCGTTTAGCACTCGAACCTCGGCATCAGTATCAGAAGCTATGATCCGACTCAGATTCTTAGACACATTTTGCCAATTAGAACTATCATCTGTACTAGCTTTAGAAAGAAGGCTGGCAATGGTGGTAATCGCTAGTGGTATGCCTTCACATTTCTGGATTATATCATGAGACAAAATTTGGAGGTCTTTTGGGCAATCACCACCATCAAACACAATCTGATTGAAAAGCTTCTTGGCTTCATTGTATTCAAGACTTTTCAAACGTAAGAGTTTAACCTCGGAGGTTTGTGTGTTACCCTTGCAATGGTCAGCAACTCCTTGTCTTCTGGTTGTGATTATTATTCTGCTTCTGTTTTTGTTTTGTGAGGGTACAATGCATTTGATGGTGTTCCAGAAATTAGTGTCCCACACGTCGTCGAACACTATTAAGCACCTGTTGTTCTTGAGACAGTTTTGAACTTCCTCGTTCAAATGCCACACGTCTGTGTCGGATGACTCTAAAGTCTTCTGAGATTTGAGTTCTTTGATGAGTTTCTTTAGAATGTGTTTTGGGTCGTACGATTGTGACACGTCAACCCATGCTAGTCGATCGAAGGTGCTCTCCACTGCTTTCTGACGATATACTTGGCTGACCAGGGTAGTTTTGCCTGGACCAAAATGTATTAGTTCATCCATGAAAATCAAGATAACTAAACTCATCTAATTTTATTAAATTGAAATTATTTGAGAGGGATAAAATTGTATCAATTTTATAAGTTGTGTATAAACTTTGCAGGCTTTAGTTGTCTTAGAAATAATATCCATATAAATAATGGTCTAGAATGTAAATGTTTTAATAACTAATAGATGATTTATAAGTCAAATTTCTATATATATATATATATATATATTTACAAATAGTTATAGCATATGTTGCAGTTTTCCTAATAATAATAATATCATCATCATCATCATCATCATCATGTCCATAAGAACATTATTTTTCAATGATCATGGCAAGCAAAAAACCATTAAATTTCAATTGTCAATTTTTTTATTCTAATATGATTATAATCATTATTATTCTCATAAATTTATTTTGTGCTTTTAATCTAATAGCACACTATCAATTGGATCTTGTAACATCCCTATTTCAACCTATAATAATTAAGTACCACTAAGGTGGTTTATTAAATAATTTGATGTCTAGAGAAGACTTAGAAGCTCGAAAAATTAAGAGAACATTGAAAATTGAAGGCAATATATATTTATTTATATATATATATATATATTTTAATATAATAGGCTTATTTTATGTTAATAGGTAATTATCATATAAAAATAAGTGTGTGTGTGTGTAAACAGGGTTTAACTTTATGATAATAATCCCAAATTATATTAAAAAAAAGAGGGAAAAATTTAATATGGTTTGCTGATTCAAAATATTTTTCCATCAAATTGACTGCAATTATGAATAAATTATAAGAATTTTATTTGAGTGAAAGATAGCAATAAAGCATTTTTAGTGGGGCTCTTGAAATACCTTGGCAGATTTATAATTTCCCAATATTAAATAAGTTTAAAATTATTCAAAATATTTATACAATAAACTAGAGAGGAAAAAAAAAAGATGATATAAAGGAAAAAAAAGTACTCGTATGTTAATAATGAAATTAAAAGTGGGGCCGACGTCCATTTAAATATACTGCTTCCTCCCTCAACCCGACTCCATACTTTGTTCCTTTCGCGTTTCTCTTTCCCTGCCGGCACCAATCCGCCATGGAGGATTGAGATATCTTTGAGCACCATTTTGTTATAAAAAAAAAAAAAAAATCTACCAAGTTTTACAACTATTTCCATATATTTTTCTATACATTGAGAGGCTTCTAAAAGTGTAAATCTTGTTAAAGGCAAATGAAGTTTGAAGATCAGAGTCTAAAAAAAGTATGGATTTTCACTAAATGAAAATTATAGGAGTGGAGAGGTAAATAAATATTTGCATTTAATCGGTTTCTTTGTTGAATAAGGTTAATTTTTACACTTTAGGTTTGTTGATATTGAATCTAAGGGAGAGAAGAGGAATTTTAGTTTTTGGAGTAAATTCTTAGTTGAAACTTTGATAATTAGTTATGGGTAACTTATAAATACTTGTTGGAAGTTGATTTTGTGGTTAAATTATAAGTTTGGGTGATTTTTCTATTTATGTGGGAATTATTGAGAATTTTTAAGGTATTTTTGGAATGAGCAATATAGACATTGTTGGCTAAAGAATTATTTCGGTTGAAACTATAGGTGATAAGGATCTTGTGTTTAAATTTTTATTGAGATTGAACTTGATTTGAGTTACCGTTAAGAACTCAAGATTCATACTTAGAAAATGGGTTTTTGGTCTAATAGTAAAAATTAAGGCTTATAAACTTTCTTGTTGCTTTTAAAAAGTGATTTAAGATTTATATGTAAGGTTATAAAATGTTGTAAATTGTGGAATTCATTTGTCAAGCTTGAATTGAGAATTATGAATTGTTTAGTTAGTGAAATATAAATATGAAATTTGATATTTGAATTGGGAAGTTATAATTTAAGTGAGGTATTTATAAATTAATTAATGACCTTAAATGAGTATAATAAAGTCTAAGAATAAGGAGAATATCATTGTAATAATAAATATATTAATGATATAGGTATTAGGAATTTTTCTAAGTAACTAATAAGTGAATGATAAGAGTTTAGTTATTAATTGTCAATTGTGGCGTTGGTTATCATTTTATTGATAAATATTCATACATTATGTAGAGTCTTCTTAGTTGTTAAGTGGATCTTCACAAGAGGCTTGGTACTTTTATTAGCTTTGGCAAGAAGTAACCACTTTCCAATTTACCTTATACACTTGTTGAGGTGATTATAAGTATATGTTGGTATTTTAAATTGCTATAAATACATATTATATTAGTTTATATATGCAAAATGTTCAATATAAATTATGATTCTAAAAAAACTTGTTAGTTAAGTGGGTTTGAATGTTTTATATAAATATTGATAATACACGTAATTAATTATTGGTCATAAGAATGACATGGTAATACTGATGTTGTGATGTTGGACTGCATTTTCAGTTGTGTTGGATTGTGTAGATTTGTGATTGTGGGAGACTTGATGCTATTATACCACGTGGTATAACTGCCATTTATTGCCCAGTGGCCAGCTTTTACATTCTCAGGGCCCTTGGTATCACCCTACTTTGATCAAGTTAAGGGTCAGCTTAAGGGACATGTGACTCTTTTCTATATTATAAGGAAAGGGAACTCATGGTCTGATGTGGGTTATGTAGCTTTTGGCCAAGATGCACCTCATTATTGAAGAGTTTGGAGTAGTCATGTCACAAGGACAAATCTTGTCATATAATATAGTCCTTGGGTTATGTTAGCAG
>JBAGKO010021993.1:0-11053 GCA_037177275.1 Acacia concinna | reverse complement strand
CTACTATTTTAATTTTTGAAAATAATCAAATAATGAAGATGAATAATTGAATAATGCCCAAACTTGTGGAGGTGAAAGAGATATTATTAGCCGCATAATACTCCATCATTTTTAAGATTAGAGGCGGAGGTGAAGACTGAAGAGATATTATTAACCATATAATACTCCCTCCGTCTCTAATCTTAATGTGAACTAACAAAGGGAAATTTTTAGAGAAAATTGAGTAGAGGTCTTAGTAAGGGAATTTATGTCAAAGAGATTCTAAGATAAACAAATTTACTGTTAGGTGCCATAGAGTTGTCAATGGCATCTAATGAATTGTTATTAACTTTAATATGGGGTTGTCATTAAGAACCCATAAAGCACCATTGATAATTCTATGGACCTTATAGTCATTTTTTTTCTATCTCAAAACTTTTTTGACGTAAATTCCTTAATTTGAGACCTCAATGCAATTTTTCCAAATTTTTATGAGTTGGATTTTTAAAAATTGAAGAAATGGGGTTATAAAAGCTTAATAAAAATAAGATGCATAAAAATTTTCTCTCCTCTCCCTTCCCCACCAAATCACTTATACCAAACAACTAATTATAAGATTTATTTTGAATTTATCTAAATAATAAATGCACTTTTTCCTATTTTTTCTTTAATTAATTATCATTTCCTCTGATCTTTTTTTATAATCAACTTTCTCACCTTTGTATTTGATCTCCAATATAAACAATTTTCTTTTCTTATCTCAAAATTTGAACTACATTTTTTTATTCTTATTAATAAATACCTTTATAATAATTATCTACCTTTATAATAATTATCTCCCACTCACGACTAATTTTCTCTCATATAATTATTTATTCACATTCTCTCTCATATTTTCCACTCATTCTCTTTTATATGTTTTATATTAATTTTCTCTTCTATTCTTTTTCATAAACATGAGCCTATTTAGAAAAGATATTGTATTTTTGACTTAATAATTATTTTTAACTAATCTCAATCACCAAATTATTTCCCACAATAGAGAACATGGTTGCTTATAAAAAGGATTGGAGAGAGTATACTCTATACATTCTCTTTCATCCTTTTATAATTATTACTCTCTTCTCACATTCATAAATAGGGACATTTTTTTTATAAAAAAGCTATTAAATTTTTTACATAATTATTACATTTAATTACTCTTAACTGTTTTTTTAGTATTTCATGATTTTGTTGACAGTCTTTTATACCGTTATATAGGTATATCTACAAACACCCCTCTACACATTTGTGCATTTCTCTCTTAAAAATTTAAGCTCCAACTGTTCAAGAAGAAAAACAAAATCTTCAATAATGCATTTACTGATTAGGGTATTCGATCTATTCTATGGTTGTGAAACTTGCTCAACTTTTTAAAAAGATTGTTATTATGCGTTGAAAAGAAAAAGCAAACAACAAAAATAAAGTGATAGTGGCCAAACTAAAGTAAAGCGAACCGCACATTGGAAATACTATTACATAAAACTAGTTGTGTAAGATTTGAATGATTGTGAAAAAACACAATGTAGCATATACAAATTAATGAATTATGTGTGCATTTTGGAATTTCACAGTATTAATCGCGTATAAGATAATTAAAACAATATTGATCTGATTTCGTGTTCTTAGAGACTTAAATCAGATAACTAAATATTTTTTTAATGTTTCATACTAAATTAATCATTTATAAAAGAAGCTATTTTTATGTGTGAGATGTGGGTATATATACCTATATATAATTTTTTTAATGCCATAATAACATGCCATTAAATAACAGTGATGTCACCATTAATTGTTTTGATTAAACGTCAATTTTCATGATAGAATGGCTAAATTAAGTTTCAAACGGTTGATATTTAATATACTATAATATATTAACATAATATTAAATAAAAAATATGCATAAATAAATTTAAAACCATAAAATTTGATATAGATAGTTCACAAGGCTCCCATTAGATGGGGCTTTAAGAGGGCCATCTATGCACGTAAAGAAGTTGTTTTCGGAATTTGAAAATGTCATGTGTAATACTTGAGGGTAACCTTATAATTGATTAGTTATTTTTAATATATATATATATGTTTGGAAAAGTGAATAAGCATCCACGTGTTTATAATATAATGTCCTTGAATAATTCAAGACTCAAATGCTTCAAAAAGGGGCTAAGTCATCCGTCTATAAGAAATTGACATAAGCCTTAATTGTTATTTTTTCAACATTTTTGTGATAAATGAATATTATATACTCTACATCAAAAGCTGAGAAACGCATATATGTGACACCAAGTCTTTGCAAATTAAAATAATGTTGCAAGAAAGGTTGGAGTAGAGTCAAAAAAGCAAACGCTAAATAAATAAATAAATACGTATAAGAGAAAGTGATACAAGCAAGCAAGCACTTCCAAATCACCACGCATTAATAATTAATAATACACCGAATAAAGCAATTATAAAAGCGTACTACCATAAAAACATATTCATCTTGCACTCTCCAGCACATACTGTGCCCATATCTTACATGATACTCCTTCAGTTTTAATTATTAGGACTTATTAATTTTTTTAAAAAAAATTTTTAAAAAATCTTAAAAAAGATAATTACATTGTTTAACTATATTATATATTGTGTTTTATTATATTATATTATATATTAGTTCATGAGTCAAACAACATAATTTGAAGAAAAACGATAAATTTTAATGGTTTAAAGTAATATAAATAACTTTCTTTAAATTTTTTTTAAGATTCTCTAAAAAAAGTCAACAGACTCTTATAATTAGGATATGAGGGAGTATATTTGTAATTAGTTTTTCCTTAATTAAGAAGATAAATTAAAATCATGCGTTGGTTTTTTTTTTTTGGTTTCTAATATGTAACCAAATGTTGTCAGATGGGATTCAATATATTTTTACCTTAGCACGGTTGATTTTACAATCTTAAATATTTCTCTAATCCTTAATATAAAATATATTTACCTAATTTGATTATATTAATAAAGTTTGTGAATTTAGTTAATATGACATGTATTTTTTAAAATACTTTGCGCATCTTTCTTAATTTCATCATACATTCTCCTTTTTTATTATTGTTAACGAATCATTGGCAAAATTAAGAAAAAATTGATAAATATAAAAACTTTATTTTATATTTCAGATTAAAATTAACTCTCTAAATATGTCCCATGTTAAAGACATAAGGAGTATTATCTATTCAAAATGACTATACAATCTCAGTTGTTCCCTTAACTCCAAAACATGTTATATACTCATTTGGTCTTTAATATAGAAACTAATTGAAGAGTTAATCTTGGTATTAAATGTAATACCTATATCTTGTTATGTTTATCCCTTTTTTTTTTGGTCAAATTACCCCTGATGATAATCTATCGATAATATACAATTAAATACAACAATAACCAAATAAAGCACCCATGCATCCTATAAAGTAATAGTTGCTAATATTGAGAAATTCATTAACGTTACGCGTAGAGAAAGTCTACTGTTTTTTTAAATTTTTAAATAAATAATTTTAAGCATTTTTAAAAAAATATGAAGAATTTGTGGATATGTAAAATGCATATGAAACTTATTGTAGCTTCTCATAGTGATAGTAAAGATAAACCATAACTTAAGGAATAAATGGGCAATTTAGGAAAAAATGATATTTAATTTATTATTGTAGCCTAATTTAACTAACTTTCATAATTTAGTCTAATTAGTTTAATAGTTCCTTGACTTAGAACCCCTTCGCATCCCTTCCTATCCTCTTCCATCCTCTCACTTAGATTAACATTTATGAATGGTTCAGCTTAACCTTTTATAAAATTACTTTAAAAATTTTAAATTAAAGAAGAAAAATAATTAATTAAACACAAATTGATAAATTTTGTTATGAATAATTCAATACTACAATAAATAAATTAAAACTAACATTTTGTATAAAACTAAGTAAATTTGAACCATTCAAACGTTGATATAATATGTATCAGTAAGAGGACATAAGAGGATGAGAAATGAAGAGGAGAGGTTCCAAATGGATCTGCTCATAAGTAACAACTAACAACTACACAAATCACTCAAAACAAAATAGTCCTTAAAATTAGTTAAAATCAATAAATGCTAAAGAGATATACCTTCTTCTTTTTTTTTTTTTTTAAAAAAATACTTTTATTTATGAAGATGGTGATGAGCGTGTGTGTGAGAGAGAGAGATGAGAGAGAATGAGTACGAAAAAAGAAATGAAAGAGAAATGCGATTTATATAAAGTGAAGATAGAAAAAGGGTATTAAATTAGTTTCTTCTGTTCTAATTATAAGAGTTAGTTAACTTTTTTTAAAAAAAGTTAATGAAGCAAAATAAGTTATAACTATATCATATATTATGTTTTATTATATTATATTAGTCCATAAGTCAAACAATATAGTTTGAAAAAAAAAACAATAAAATTTAATGTTTAAAAATAATGTCTTTAACTTTTTTAAGATTATTTTAAAAAATCAACTGAATTTTATAATTAGGACGAAGAGGGTATTAAACAAAGCAAAATTATTGATTATATATAAATATAAGATCAATCCATCTGTTTATAAATATAATCCGACATGTGGGAGCATATATCCTGTGTATACGTAAAAAGATGAGATGATTATTTTAGGTTAAGAGGTGGTTAATTGGTTCCAACTTTATTCCAAAAGTCATTAACAAGTTTGGTGGCATATATGTGAAGTTGAGTGCGATAATTAGGTGTCTAGAAATTCAATGGGAAGGTGCTTTCCAGAATAAGCAGGCACTTGATAATTACCAAAATTAATGCTTTTGTTGTTTTTTCCCCCACCAGATAATACTTTCTTTTATATATAAGAAAAAGTTTAAACAGGTGTAGACGTTGATAACCCTATAAGGGTTAGAGAGGATCTCCAACCTATTACTCCACACACACCCTTGTGATTAGAGTGATAAGACCTTAACCAACTGTATCAAATCTTATTGATATCCGATAATGCTTTCATTTTGTCAAGACAATAAGCAAATGAGAAAAAAACAAGTGACATTGATAATTAATGTGTTATCTTTCCAACAAAGAAAGTTATATATGGTACATGCATGCTTCGAGTGATCTCTTATATCAAAGTCTTATCAATACAATAAACACTTTATATATCACAAACAAACGTGTCTTTCATTATGTTTATAAAGAAAATTTTATTAGATAAACTCAATCTAAAATAATGCACTTTAGAAAGACGTATTCATATGTTATACAATCTTTAGTTTATTTTTTCACTTATAAATATGAATTAAATTATAATTTAAATTTTTAAATGATCAATCCTTTTCTTAATAAAGCGTTTGGTATTCAGTTTTACTAACTAATATCGATTCAAATTAAAATGAGTTATCTCCAAATGAGGAGAATAGGAATGTATCTATTCATGAGATCTTGAACAATAACTCATGTTTATCTGTGTTCCAATAAATATGGAGAGCGTAGATTAGGAAACGACACACATATAGATAGTATAGAAAAAATGTAATACATAGATTTATATTTTGCAATTTCACTAACGACAAGTTCTCTCCTATAAGAATTGAGTTTGAATTTTTTTTTGGAACACTTTAGATGCTTTTTATAATGGCAATAGTGCATGGAAGAACTATGAAGTGAAGTAATCCTTTTTTGTGGCAACAATCATGAATGGCGACAAATTGTTTAGTGCATATGCTTGTCACAAATATTTTGTGATGACTTTTATAATTACAAGGACATCACAAAATCTTTACATTTGATTTTTTTTTTTTGTAAAAAAAGGAATTAAATTTTGACTATGACCATAACACTTTCATATTGCAAAAATATATTTAAAAAATATTTTTGTGACCTCTTCCAAAAGTTATAACAAAAGTATTTTTTTTTTCATATGGTTATTCTCCAACTAGAGGCAATTCTATTGGAAGCACTATTGGACACTAATGTCAGTAGCTCTCTTTGGGTATGTTTGGCTCATAGAAAAGAGGGGAAGGAAGGCACAAGAGGGGAAAGAAGGGTTTGAAAAGGTTTTGTTTTACCTTATTTGATAGGACAAAAAAGGAGGGGAGGAGGGAGATTTTAATGATATAAAAAAGGTGATCAACAGCATAAGAATGTAATCAACATAAATTAAAATAGACCCTAATTAATATAAATGTTTTTGAAGTGTAGCATATAAAAGATAATTAATATTTATCATGTAATAAAAAATGTTTTACTTATAACTTTCAAAGTATGTATATTAATTTGTTTTTCTTATTAAAAATATATACTAAGCGGTAAAAAATATAATATAATATGATACTAACAATATATAATATAAATCTAAAAGAGAGACGACATAAGTATATTAAAAAACTAAAGATCTTGAACATTTTAATTAATAGAAGGTAAAATATTACCCTTTCTCTTCAAATTAATACATACATTTTGAAAGTTGTAAGTAAAACTTTTTTATTACATGACATATATTAATTCTCTTTTATATGTTATACTTCAAAAACTTTTACATTAACAAGTATTTATTTTAATTTATGTTAATTATATTCTTATGTTGTTGATAACCTTTTTTACATTATTAAAATCCTCCTCCTCCCATCTTTTTTTGGCCATCCAAATAAGGTAAAATAAAATCTTTCTCAAACTCTCTTCCCATCCCCTCTATTAAAATCCCCTCCTCCATTGAGCCAAACAAACCCTTAAGGGAGATTTAAAACTCAGTTCACCATATTGTAAATGATTATCTTATTATGTATTTTTCTTTTTGCCAGAATTATCTTATTCTGTTAGACATTATTCTTTTGATGGAAGTAATTAATTTTGGGGAGAATTTCAAATAGGGACTGCAGTTGGGAATTAATATCAGAACAACCTATTTCACTTGTTTATGAGTTACTCTGATATTAATTCCTAACTGTGGTCCCTATTTAAAATTCCCCCTTAATTTTTCCTCTCTATAAAAATTAAGGAAGGGGAGTTGGATAATTGATCTGTATTTTGGGCTTTGGGCTTTGCAGGGTCATAGCAAACCCACTAAAAATACATTAGGTCATAGTTTTCAAAAAATGAGAACACCATATTCATTTCTATTTTCAATAAACGTTCATTCTATTTGTTATTTCCTTCCATTAAGTTCATTAAATGAAAAAAAAAAAAAAGCATTGCGTAAGGCGCTAGTCACTTCCTCAATCGCACGCGAGTTAGAACCTGGAGTCAAGCTTATTAGGAGGAGAGACCCATTCTTGGTACAACGCACCTTACTTAGGCACGCCTTTTATAATCATCCGCTCTAGATTAGTCAATTGTCTTAAGTTATTTGGTCCGCTGTAGAAGGTCAGAAACTTAGAAAAATGCGTCAGATACTCAAGAGAATCTAAATTTAAAGGTAAAAAGCCCCACCTGCCGATTGTTAAGAGAAAAAAAAAGAAAGAAAAAGGCATCACGTAAGTCCAACTTACAATGCGATTTCACCTGAATTATATTCAATGGGTGGGTTAAATTTTGTGTTCTCAACTGAATCAAGTATCAATAAAAATATTTCTACAATAATAAGTTTTTATTGAAAATCCTGATAATATTAAAAAAAAAATGGTAAATCTAAATCTAAATATCTAGACTGAATCAACTAAATCTTAATCTGTAGAACCAGAGTTCCTTCTTCATTATGCAAGCCTGTCCATGCAAAATTGGCACTTGCTAATGTCACTCTTGTTTCTGTTCAGGCACTGCGTCCATGAATATCACTTTGCTTCTTTTTATAAGTCAGTAGAAATTTTTTGCCCCAAATGTTAATGGTTATTTTCTAATTTTAACCTAAAAAGAGGAAAAAACTTTAATAAGGGCAAATTTAAAAATTAACTTATAATAAAAATAAGAGTGATGCTCATCCTTTTTTCAAGGTATCCTTTAATTTTATCTAGGTAATAAATGATTTTTTACCCATAATTAATTTTTACGTACATTCTCTTTCATAAATCTTCTCATCGTTTCTCTCTCCTTTATCCAATCACAAGTGAGGGCATATTTTGAGAAAACAGGGAGTATATTTCCTACCTATATTTACCACTTCTAACATCTAATTGTTTTTTGAACAACACAATTTAAAGGACCTTTATATACGGAAAGAGGGAGTATAATACAAGAATAAATCACAGTGACTAATATTATGATGAATTGCGAGTGACTTATTGTAAGAAACATACATAGACTCCAATTCCAATTAGTAATAATTAAGATTTAAGAGTGCCTAACATTTGACCCAAAAAAAAAAAAGAGTGTGCCTAATGTTATCTACCTACTCAATCATATAGGTGCTAGCTAGCAAGGGTTTCAAATGTAACTAAGCCAATTGAGGCTATATAAATTGATTCGTGATATGTCAACCTAAATGATTATGTGTCAATATGGTTTGGTTCAATTAAAACCACTAAAACAAACCAAATCAACAATGAAAATTTTCTCTTTGGCACATTGAAGATAAATTAAGCCAACAGCAATACAATATTATTAATGTATTTTATTTTATTTTTGTATAATCTTTTTCTGTTATATATTATATACATATATATAGTATATTATTTATTTATTATAGATTATATTATGATTTTATATTGTTATAAAAAAATCTCATTGGTTGTGTCTTACAACGTTATAGAGTTTTGGTTAAAGGTTACGTATCTGATCAGTATATGGACATGACTAGTCTTGATTAAAGACTATAAATGGTTAACATTAAGCAAACATGTTTCATTAGTTGTTTGTTTTCAATAAAGGGTTCCTTAATGGGTGACAATAAAAACCAATATATCATTGTACCTAATCATACCTTGAGAAGAATTCCAACAAATTTGTTCAAATTACTCCTCTTGATTTATCAAAGATTATACGCTATCAAATTATCACTATGGCAAGAGGTACACAAATCTTTCTATTAATTATTCTTATGTGCTTTATGGATTTATTTTGTGATAAAATCCAACATGTGGCATTAGAGCAAATATTTTCTCTACCTAGTATTTTTTGTTATTTTATTTTTATGTTTTGAATAATCATGTTGGGAGTAGCCACAACATCCTCTTATGCATGTGTGAATAATCATTTATTTTGAAATATCAATTATAATTAATAGGTAATATTAATTTAATCAAAGTGGGATGATTGTATTTAGTTTAATAACTTATGTTGATTAAATTAATTAAGTCCTCTATTAAACTATTTATATGACGTGCACGTGATTGATATTCATGATTAACTTGTGTGTTAAAGTGGTAGCTATAATACCCTCTTACAATATGCATAAATAATCACATATAAATTTCAAAATATCAATATTATGAAAGTGAATTAATATTATTTTATTCACATAAATGATTCACTTGATTTAATTAATTAATTAAGAACATCATTGATATTGTGTGTGTGTGTGTGTGGAATTTAAATCATATATATTTGATATTGGCGATTAGAATATATATTTCGTTTAAGGAATAGTTACAACATCGTTATACATATATTGTATGCATAGGTAATCACTTAGAGTTTTATGATATTAATTATGGTTAAAATATTATAAAATTAATATCAAAATAATCTAATGTTCTTGTGGTGAGCATGTAGAATTGAGGAGTAGCCGCAACATTATTGATCATGTCTGTACATGCTTATGTTTTGTTGTAACCCATAAAGTGTATCACATGAAAGTTAAAGATATTAATTGTGATTAAATGTGTGATTATAAAATATTATTTACCCACAAGTAGATTATTATAATTTGCATATTTAATCATGTTGAAATAGAACGACATTATATTTTTTAAGTAGCCCACAAGTATTAAAGAATATAACTGCATTCTAGATTCATCAATTTTTAGACATTCGTGTTATGCTAACATCTTTACCCCTATGTTGGCCTTAGTGATACAATTTGTAACTGTATGGTTTACATTAGTAAACATACGCTTATTTGTAATAGTGTTTATTTGCCTCTTATAGCAATTTGTGAGTATGATTACTTTCTGTTTTTTGTAACATAATTGTTATCTATTTAATTATTTAGTATAACAAAATTTATTACGGACAATTATTGAGCTTAGATTGAGATGAATGTAACTTCTTCATCAAACTTGACATTAAGAAGGTTATAATACATGGTGATTCTAGCATGATATAGTCTCAACGTATTAGTTTCAATTAAGAGCTAGTTGTCATGGTACATAAAGGATAGAACAAAGTCAATGATCGTTTATAGGTTAAAGGCACACTTAGAAATTCTCATAAATGTTATTGCATTGTTTGTTGACTATAAAATGACTCTTTATGAATTATAGTGGCATAATATGACTCCATTAATTTTGGTGGTGGGTTCCTCAAATTTATTATCTCATTAACATGAGTCTTAATACTTTTTTGTGGATATCAAATATTAATGGAAGCTATATATATATATATAAATATTTGACTTAAACTTGAAAAATAATTGAGGGCTACGAGGTTACCAACCAAAATCATAAAGTAATATGCATATAAATGATAGTGTCTATAATAAACAATTTAATTGGAGGTAGTAATGGATATACTTTTGCCATTAGTGCATTTGAAACCTTATATAGTTTAAATTAATTATGAGAAGGATATATATATCTTCAAGTTAGATGGTGAAGGAAATTATAAAACATATTTCCATAAAAGGGTTAAAGAGTTTATAAAGAGTTAGATATGAACATCTTTTCACCTTATTAACTATGACTTTTGAGTGATTTACATAATGAAACATGTAAACCATCACTCTGACTTTTGAATGATTTATATAAAGGAACATGTAATCCATTACACTACTTTAATGATCATGATTAGTTAATGGATTGCATATACAATTATTTTATGTTCTACATTGGTAAAGTAATTCATCTTACTTTACAAGTGATTTCTTACAATTTCATAATACTTTATAATTAAGTGGTATCATTTTATTCTTTTAGAGTATATAAAGCAAAATTTTGGTGATTAATTTG
>JBAGKO010021972.1:0-25665 GCA_037177275.1 Acacia concinna | reverse complement strand
CGACAAGTTAAAAGTGAAGTGGAAGTTAAATTGGGGGCTATGTTATTTTGAAAGTTACAAAATTTAGATATTTAGGATCAATTATGCAACAAGATGGTGAAATTGATGGAGATGTTAATAATAAAATTCAAGTGGGATAGTATAAATGGAGAAAAGCTACTGCAGTTATTTGGGATAAGAAGGTACCTAATAGAATAAAAGGGAAGTTTTATTGCACTGCTATAAGACCAGCAATATTATATGGTAGTGAGTATTGGGTGTTAAAGGAACAACACAAACATAAAATGGGAGTAGTCGAGATGAGAATGTTGAGATGGATGTGTGGTCATATAGGACTGGATAAGATTCATAATGATCACATATGCGAACAAGTTGGATTGGTTTCTATTGCAGATAAAATGGTGAAAATCGTTTGATATGGTTTGGTCAACTACAAAGAAGGCCATTGGATACACCGGTAAGAAGGGTTGATCAAACAATATGGAACCCCATAAAAAGAGGTCAGGGGATGCCAAAGCAAACACTCAGCAATATTATAGAGAGGGATCTTTTAGTCAATAACATATTCAAAGATATGGTTTTTGACAGAGCACAATGGTATCGTGTGATCCATGTAGCCGACCTTACCTAGTGGGATTAAGGCTTTATTGTTATTGTTGTTGATAAACATTTTAATGGGGATTTTTGTAACACCATACTTTTTTATACCCTTTCCGTACTTTTTTTGTACCTTATTATGACCGTTGGAACTACTGTCATTGTTTCGTGCTAGCCAAACGGCGAGTAAAATTTTTCTGTTTCTTAACATAAAACATGTCTCATAATTCACATAGTAGCATACATATCATGATCCAGTGTATCAATCTCAGAACATATACATACAACCCAGAAATAATAACATGAAGCTTAACAAAACTATACTCGGTCTTTATCCTTGCTTCCTGATCCTTCACCTATATTGTGAAGAGGGCAAGGTTTCTAGGGAAACCTCAGTAGCAGAATCTAAAATCAGTGACAATATAATGCAATGCATGTAATTCCCATATTACTCCTCTAGTGTCTTCTCTCTTAGCACTTACCATGTAATGAGCAAGCACGTAACTCTACCTTTATCACATAGTCAAGGCATATAAATAGAGAGTTATACCAAATACATATCATGCTAGCTTAGTTACACTATAGTAAACAAGCATACAACACAAACAACAAACAAGCAAGTACTATAAGTTAAAGTCTAGAGATTCTCGCTATGTGTAGGTGTTTGTCCATGTCTCTGGGTGTAAGCATTTGACCCTCCGCTATCGGGTTACTGGATCACTGCTAGACAGTTGGTTTGCTGCTATGTAATGCCTACGCAGACCACAGTGTAAGGCGTTACTATATGCCTCTATCGATATACTATAACCCTTCCCCTCCTTACCCCCTAAGGTCTTTGTTCCATACTACCTGGACCGTATCCTTCCCTTACTTGATTCGTATCCTTCCCCTACTTGTACCCCTCTGTAGTCCACCCTATATAGCCTATTGAGCATAGGTCCTTGCTGCTAGCCCGTCCTCATTGCCTAGGCCGGGCAGTTGGGCAACATCTCCCCTTATATATGCCCACCAAACTACCTAGACTCGACATTTGGGCAGCATCTCCCCTTTAGAAATCCTACCTCAGTATGGGATAGTTGGATAGCACCTTCCCTTAAGAAATGTTATCTTAATCTTGGACAATCGGACGATACCTCTACCTAGGAAATGCTATCTTAGTCCTAAAAAATGGGCAGCACTTTCTTTTAGGAAAGCTATTTTAGTCAAGATAGTTGGACAGAACCTCCCCTTAGGTTCACTATCTTGGTCATCTCAATTAGACATAACCTCCCCTTATAACTACTCTAAAAACTACTGAAAAATAAAGGAATTCAAAAGAGGGAGAAGATTGAAACTTACATGTATCGAAGACCGGGCTGGGACCACTCCAACTTCTACTGAAAGAGGCTTACTTTGAGAGAGGGTAGGAGAGCTTTTAGAGAAGGAGAGGGCATGGTTTAGAGAGGAATGAGGGGGATATTTTTAGTTGAAGGTTCATGACACATTGGGAATTTCTGAAATTGTTATGTTCACACTGCTTTTGTTCCCAAGGTGACATGTGTCCTCCTACCTCCTTCCATACCCTCTACAAGTTTCAATATGCCTTCTTAGTTAAGAAAAAGTGCAGCCACATTTTTGTGGGGACCAGGGACCCATCTGACTCAAATTCTACTGATAATTTCACTCGTACTGGCCAAAATATTGAGAAAATTCTATACTAATCCAAAAATTCTCAAAATTTGCCCAAAAATCTAAAAAAAAAATATCAGGAGGATATCAAAAAAACTTTAGGATTTTTGGATATCTAGAAGTCCCATAAATAATTTCTCAAAAAGTCCATTTTTCCGGCAATTAGCAGATTTCAGCAATTTCATTTGATATCTTTGGATTTTTTTATTGGCCTCTAACCAACTTATAAATCCTCCAAAATAAACTACTAATTTTTCCAAGTCCCTTTCCAGAATATTGAGGTCCCTAAATATTTGCTATAGCTAAAGGCCCGATCCAGTCAAAATATTTGTAGATTCTGTAAATTTTTCTCAGACCTACAAAAATTATTCTGATAATTTTATATTATTTTGGATGCCATATACTATGTGCTGGACCATTATGGGAATTTTCGGGGACCTCAGACCTACTTGCATTTTGACCTAAATTTTTGGAGAACTTTCCTCTTTACACATAGGTCTTTGCCCGGGTTCTCACTTTAATTGTTGTAAGATATTTCATTCCTTTGCAAATTAAGGCCCTTTACTCATCCAAAATACCTCATCTAGGTCTAAAAAAAATATTAGAGTACGACACTCGATTTAACCCAAAACATTATTTTAGTCTAAAATACCCTTTTTCTACCTATAAAAATTCTGGAATGTTACAATGTCCCCCGATTTTCCCTTTTCTGCATTAGATCCTATAATTTCACATGAGTACTTGCTAAAACAGATAAAATATTAGCAGCATCTCATTCCAGAATATGGGCATACAAATTTTCAAGCTCAAGAAAGCTGATAAATTGTTCTTTCTAAAATAGATTTGGCATATTCGATTTTCTTGTGACTAGGAGAAATCTTGCTCAACCCCACTCGGATCATTGCATAAGACGATTTGATCACTCAACATTATGTTTTACATAATATTTCTTATGATTATTAATAGGAAAAATGAGGGAAAAAGAGTTTTAAAAATGTGATATCCCAAATTAGATATTTCTTCTAAAATGAGTTGTGAATTGCTTATCAAGTATCGTCGTTGCCTTATTAGTTCTTAGTAACAAACTCCAATGTGTATACTTTTACAATTTCAAAGAACTTTTTTTGTCATTATCCCATATTTTTCATATTTATAATTTTCCCGATAAAGTTAATATTTATAATATCTACTCCGCATACAAAGATCTAGATACATAGTAGTTGTTATATTCTTGCTAAGATTATTCAACAATGATTTTTCATTATTTCTTATTAAAAATAAAAAGAATTTTAGTCATACGGAAATTTTCAAATAACCCCCACCATAGCATATTTATCTTAACCAACCCAAATAATTGTGAAATTTCACTACACCCTTTAAAGAAAATGAAATTAAGTTTTGTGGATGAAAAGACCGTAATGCCCTTGTTTTTTTGGAAAAAAATATTCAACCGTCACGTAAGCTTAAAAGACTGATCATGGAGCGACCACTTGGCCAAAGAGGTCTCCAACGAACGAATATCGGAGATTTGGTCATTGGAAATTAATTTGTACTATTCAATGCTTATTCTACTTGTTTATGAAAAGTTACAAATTACCAAATGATACATATCCAATTTGTATTATTCATATGTCTATTTAACTTGTATATGAGAAGTTGTATACTTGCCAATGAACTTGTTCAAGTGGAATAAATATATGAGTAAACCCTATATATATTTTCTTGTTAATAAATTAATTTGTGTTGTTCATATGTTATTACACTTGTTCATGAGGAGTTCAATTGTTGGAAATGAAACTTGTTCATTATCTTATGTTTCATTTGCAAGTATGTAACTCCTCATAAACAAGTAAAATAGACATATGAACAACGTAAATTTAAAGAAGGGTTAAGTAATTGTTGTTATTAGATATTGGGCTTAGTGGTGTTAGGTGAAGCTCAATGTGTTTCTTAGGTTATTTTGCATATAAATAGAACCAGAGTCTCTTGTACAGATTTCCCATAATAGGTGAATAAATCAGTTTTATCCAATTGGGCCTATGTGTTAGTCTTCCCACATGGTATTAAAGCCCAGGTCTTAAGGGCTAAAGCTGGGCGTGTCAAATCTCTTATCAAGTGCAAATTCAAGATCCAGTTTCTTTATTTCTTGTGAACATCCAATTTTGCATTTTTTAGTTTAGACGGTCCTAGTGTTGTTTCCCAATCAGGGGCCTCTCCATTACATGCGACAAAGTGACGTCGTTTTGCATTAAAAATCTAATCTTAGCCGTTCATTTTTATATCTAATCATAGCTGTAGATTTTTTTTTTTGAAAAAAACAAAAACCTAATATGTCATACTCTCCTTTAGCGCTTTCATCTGTTTGAATCCAAAAATGTGGCTGTGAGAGTAAGGAATTGTCAAAGAAGAAGGGGAAGTTGGCTGGATTTTAGTTTTTCTATCAAAATCATCCTTTCTGTGTATGAAGGATTAAAATGTAATCAGTTTAGGTTTTCACTGGAAGGTTCCTATCCATTATTCTTTTTTCTCTAGCATAACTCTAATAATACCTAGGGATCCTGCAAAGAACGATGTTCGTTTTTTTAAATACTTAGAGTGGCAAATAATTGAGAGTATATTAGTTGGTTTCTAATTATTGTGTTGTTTAGCTCATGCAATGAAAGCTGCATGCTATAGTACAAGTGTCTATTTGAAGACTATGAGCATTAAAAAAAAAAAAAAGGCAAAAATGGCTTTTGAAACTTGGTGGTGATGAACTTCTATAGTGAAAGACTGAATTAGTGCATAGAAGCAAAAGATTGAATCAATGACAAACTTTTGTCAAGGGTTATGGGTTTGGTTTCTTCTCTCCAGGACACCTAAGCAATCAAATGCCAAGAATGAACTTCCAAATCAATGGCTGAGATTCACCCTAAATTCAATACTGCATAATTTAATATAGACATAGTGGAGAGATGGCCATAGTGAAGATACCCAGTGGCAGTTGTTTCCTTCTTTCCTCTTGCACTGATCATGCGTTCTTTTTGTTTAGGAGGCTCTCGTGTTGTTTCCCTTTCCTTTTGCGTTGAGATCATCCTTTTCCTTTCTGTATCAGCGTGATCGTCTATTGTGCTATGAACTTGCTTTGACATTCACCAAAATTTTGAACAGCAAGACACTTGGCTTGAGATCGAAGAGTTTATGTTGCTCGATTCTAAATATTCTCAATTTGTCTTTGCCTTTAATTTTCTGTTCCTTTCGTTGGCATTTCATAATGGCCAAAAGTGAAGATTCAAGATCCATCATTGATTTCCAGCATCCATTGTATCTGCATCTCTCGAACATATAATCTGTCTCTCTTATTCCTCACGTGCTTATGGGAACAACAAACTACTCTAGTTGGGGTAGAGATATGCTGCTGGCAGTTCTTGGTAAGAAGAAAATTAGGTTTATGGATAGATCCTGTAAACAAACTGATCAGAAATATGATATCCAAGCATAGTGGGACAGGTGTAATGCAATGGTCCTAACTTGGATTATCAGTTCAGTCGAGAAGGATCTCTCCAATAGGCTAATCTTCTCTGATTCTTTACATTTGGCATGGGAAGATTTGAAGGAGTGCTTCGACAAACGAGCATGAAACTAAAAACTGAACTGGACCGGTTGGTTCAACTGAAAAATCGGTGAACCGGACCCCAGTCTGGTCTGGTTTGATGATTGAGTCGGAGAACGAGTTGACTTGGTTAAATCCGAGTCAACTCGGCCGACTTGGCCAAACCGCCGAGTCAGGCGGTTTCTCCAACTCAATCTCAAATGGAGTCTTCCATGAATTGTCATCGATAGATTTGTCATCTCTTCCTCGATCGACAGTGAAGAATGAATAAGAAGATTAGAAGATAAGAAGGAAAATAACCACTGAAGATATGAGGATTTGAGGAGCTGATTTCATGCAATGGTAAGGCTCTGATTCACAATAGACTGATGGAGAGTAGATTTGAGAAGTTGGTGGTGGTTGGTTGATCTGAACTCAGATCCGTGACTAGCTATATGATGAAGATCTTCACAGATAGATAAAAAATATAAGGATTTATGGGTGCCTGATTGAGCCAAAAATAGTGAAATACATATTCAGAAGGAGAGAGTTATTTCGCCTCGGTGGGTAATAGCTAAATGCCTGAAAGAGAAGAGAGAGGACGAGATATGTTGTGATGTGTGAAGTACTGAAAAGCTGAAGCTTCATGTAGGGGGAGGGGAGAGAGATAAATGGCTAAAAAAGGTAATTGCTTCTCATGATGCGCGTTGACATTTAAACATAAGAAATAAAGTTGGAGCTTCACGGGGGGAGATAAATGGAGGGAGGGGGAGAGATAAATGGAATTGTTCATTTCTAACTAAAGCTTCACGTGTGGGGGGAGAGAGATAAATGTAATTGTTCATTTTTAAAAATAAAAACATTCCTACAGTAGTGAGATTGAAAAGTGAGAGGGGTAATATTATCATTTAATTTTTTTGTCATCAATGTTTTTTTAAAATTTTATGTCTATATGTAGTCTTAATTTATTATTATTAATTAAATTATAATATTTTAATATTACCGGTTCGACCCCCGGTTGAACCCTTAAACCTTGAACCCATACCTCAACCGGTTCATTATCCAATCCAGTTTTTTGTTCCTTACAAACGAGACGAAGCTAAGAATTTTGGGATTCATAAAGAAATAAATAATTATGGCAATCAGAGGAGGCAGAACTAGTAGGGAAGGAAGAAACAGGGGACGTGGGAGAAACTCAATTGGTGATGAATCATGCTCTTATTGCCTCACAAGAGGACATGATAGGGAGAACTACCACCAAATTATTGGGTTCCCTCCTAATTTTAGAAGCAATCATATAACCAAATTACCTGAAGAATAAGCCAAGTGTATTAGCAAAGACACTGTTATGAAGAGCTATGTGGTGACACCGTCATTGACACAAGAACAATATAAAAAAATTAGGAAAATTTCACTTAGGGACCTTTGTAGAGGATTATTTTCATATTAGTCCCAAAAGATTCTTGAAATCTTAATTCAGACCCAAAGGGTGCAATTGATATTAATTTTTGAAGCAAAAAGACCTATATGCCCTTATCTGGAAGATGAAAAAAAAGGAAGCAAATGCATAAATGAAGTCAGAAACACGCTATATACTGTCATGTTCTCTCACTATCTAAACCCATTCTAGCACCAAAGGATCAGCCACAAATGGAGGGAAGCAAAACAAACGATGGAGTGAAAATAAAGCAAGGATGATTTAAGTGTGAAATGGTGTGACTCGAATCTTCTCTCCATTTGAATCTGAGCTCTCTGGTCAGTTTGTAATGGGTGGTTGTTACAGTTGGAGTCTCATTGTAGTTTATTTATTGAAGTTCTTATATTCACATTAGGGTTAAGGTAAACTTTGACCTTCCCTTTTTGAAAGTTTCATCTTCTTCATACAAAGTGGTAAAGACTTGTAGTTAGGGTTGAGCATGAACCAAATCAGATTGGGTTAGGCTTCAACTCGAAGTCTAGTCGAGATAGGACCTCAGGTTGTACAAGACAGCCTAAAGTCCAATCTAGTCTAGCACTAGCCCAAGATCAGGTTAGACCAGACTTGGTCTAGTAGGCTACCTAGACTGGTCCGGGCAGTCCAGAACATGTATAAGGCTTTTCTTTAAAATATTGTCTTTTTTAGAGGAAAGATTTAGGCTTATTAAGCACAATTGGTGCCAAAAAGGAAAAAAATACATATAATCATATAAAAAACTCATCATAAAATAGTGAAACCCAATCATACTAATCTCTAATAATATTCAACAATAATAAAAAGCAACAACATTCCTCATAAGCTTATATGATCTAAGTAGTCTAGGTTTACACTAATTGAAGAAGAAGAATAATAAAGATACACTTGATTAAATAGAAAAAAAAAACTCAAGAAAACCAACATAAAGTTAGAAACTATTCCTCACTAGCTTTTGATCTAATAAAACCTTCAAAACCATCTCCTATAAGATTAAGCGAAAAAAGCACTCTCATAGAAAAAATCAAAAGAAAGCCAGAGGAATGAAAACTAAAGGAAGTGATGCCGATTGAGAAGAAAACCATAGGGAGTAATTGCAAGAAGGGGACTAGCAATAGTGACACCAAGAGGAAGATTGGAGGGATCCATGCCAAAGTTAGTGATTAGCAGTGGAACTTCCATGAGGGTGAAGAGATCCAAATGTAAAAGTGGTGATGACAAGATTGAGGGTGAGGGGGCGAGGATTGAGTGAGGTTGAGAGGAATGAGAGATTGAGGGAGAGGTCTAAGAGTGGTGATATTGAATGTGAGATATGAGGGAGGTGAGATTGAGGTGAGGTTGAGTAGGTCGTGTGAGTGAGAAGTGTATGTGTGGGTTAGTGAGGGTGTGGGCTTTTTTTTTAATAGTCAAGGTAGAGTTAAGTGCAGGCCCACTCAAATTTTTTTAATAAAATATAAATAATTTGAGCTAGACCAGACTAGACTAGGTGGACTCAGCTTGAACACAGTCCAGCCTAATTAGTTGGTCTGGTTTGGTCTAGTCTTTTTGTATTATAAGGCAGCTTATTCATCGAATCGGATAGGACCAGGTCACCTCGAACCAGACTGGTTACCTGGACCATCGGGTTTTTTGGCCCATCCCTACTTGTAGTTTTTAGGTGTTTTATAATTAGATGAAATGAATATGGAAGGAATTAGTTATTGCATGTGTTGAAGAGGGTGAAAGGCTTGACATTTTAGAATTTTGAAGGTGCTATGTTTTCTTTTTCAACCAATGAGTTTGTCTTGTTCATAAGAAAAATGCACTTGTTTGTGAGGAGCTAAACACTTGAAAATTATACTTAGTAAAGTTGATTTGTTTAATTGTTCAAATGGCAAATGAACTTGTTCTTGAGGAGTTGTGGACTTGAAAATCATACTTCCTAAAAATCTTTTATTTTCTTGTCAAACATTAAGTTTATCTTGTTCAAACAATGATTCCACTTGTTCATGATGTGTTAAACACTTGTGAATCAGAGGTGTTGAAGTGCTATGTTTTTTTTTGTTAACTTTTTAAAGTATTTTTTAACTTATTGAAGTTAACATGTTAATGATGTGTATATGAAAAATGCACTTATTTATGAGGAGTTAAACATGTAAAAATTAGACTTAGTGAAAGTTCTATGTTTAATTGTTCAAATCATAAATGAACTTGTTCTTAAAGAGCTGAGGACTTGAAAATTGGACTTCCTGAATATCTTTTATTTTATTGTCAAACAATAAGTTTATCTAGGTCAAATAACAATTCCACTTGTTCATAATGTGTTAATACTTGTGAATCAAAAGTGTTGAAGTGGTATGTTTTTTGTCAACTAATTAAATAGCTCTATTAAGTGATTGAAGTTTACATGTTAATCATGTGTAATAGGAGATGTGGCTAGCAATTCGAGGAAGCAACTATTTTGCATCTTCCATGTAGGAGGGGAATATGTGAAGACCTTAAAAGGAAAAGTTGTATATGAAGGGGTATTGTAAGTGAAAGGTTGACAACAAAAGGAATGAGATATGAATAACTAAAAAGTTGGTAGCAACATATGTGTGGCCTGAAAATAATGTGTTCAACATGAAGCATACAATTAGTTATGCAGAGGATACACCACTAGATCTTGTGGATGATGTTGGAGTTGATCAATTAATTGACTACAACAATACTAGTGGTCATGTGTATGTTTGGAAGAATAAGAAAAGCTTGAACGAAGCAGCACAGTTAGACAGTTCGCACAAGTAAGAAGTTACTTATCTTCAATAGCATTCAATTGAATGTTGTTTAGAAATAGAAACTTGTAATATTTTTAAATAAATAAAGTTGTCACTTATTGGATTTTTGTTGCAAATGATGGATATATTATTTTGTCGTAAATGTAGGATAGATGCTTTTGAATATAACTATAGCCATAGATTACTTTATGTAAATAACATATCAATTTCATGATGGTACTTGGTCTAAGTGTCCCAAGTACCAAGATGAAAGTACTTTCAATTATAATCAATTGTAAATAGGGGGACACTTTTAGGAAGTTAACCTTTTATTCTAATATTGATTTCACTTGTTGATAGGCGTATTTTGTTTGTTCATAGTTGTAGCTGACATGTTTATGGTACCATTGTAATTGTTAATCATAGATAATGAGATGTTGTCACTTGTTCACTACCGTATCTCACTTGTTCATATGTCGCATTTACACGTTCATGAGCTACCAGGACTTATTAATAAAGAATGATGACTTGAACCTATTTTAAGAATTTATCAATTATCTATACTGATCTCACTTGTTCATATGTCCTATTGACATATTCATGGGCCACCAGGACTTGTTTATAAATAATGATGACTTGAATATGTTCTAAGAATTTATCACTTATTCACCATTGTATATCACTTGTTCATCTGTCCCTACATGTTCATGAGCCACTAATACTTGTTAATAAAGAATTATAACTTGAACCTGTTTTAAGAATTTCTCACTTGTTCACCATCGTATCTCACTTGTTCATTGGTCCATTTTTTATGTTCATTGGCAAGTATGACTTGTTATTCATGCCTAATGAAAGTCACGTGTTCTAAAGTTTTAGCTTGCACAATGTTTTATCTCACATGTTTATAGGTCTACTTTACATGTTCATGGGCTAGTCAAGCTTGTTCATAATTAAAGATGCAAATGCTTCCTTGAAATGGACCAAGTTAGGCCAGGCCACACCCTTAATAGGCTTGGCCTATAGTGTATCAAGTGGCTTGAGCCAGGCCTGTGGCTTGTCATAAGCTTGTTTTCTCAGCTACGCTTGGCCTGTGCAATGGCCTGGATCATCCTGTAACCTAACAAGTGTTAGATCCTATGTTTTGATGATAACATAACTTAGAATGATTTGAAAATGCGTTTAAATAACTTTAACCTAAGGGAAATTACTTGAGTAGTTGATTTTAAGTAATATCCAATTGGATTATATCGTAAAAGGTTTTGAAATATTTGAAGTTGGTTTGATTGCAAAAGGTTTGCAGTCAAACCTTAGGTTTCAAGGAAACCTCGAGGTTTGACAAGCTTACCACAATGACAAGGTTTGTGGTAAACCTTGCTATAACGGTAAGGTTTTGCCTAAACCTTGCTGTAAACTAGGATTGACTGCAAACCTCGAGGTTAATCAGTAAGCTTGAGGTTTCAATCTCCTCTGCTCAACGACAAGGTTTTAGACAAACTTTGCTGTTGGATCAAGGTTTGCTCAAAACCTTAAACCTCAAGGTTGGATGGAAACCTCGAGGTTTCAAGGCCCTTGCTACAATTGCAAGGTTTATGTCAAACCTTGCCATTGGAGTAAGTTTAACCAAAACCTTGCTGTTGGTAAGGTTGAAGGCTAACCTCGAGGTTTTGAGTCCTTCCATCAACAACGAGGTTTGCATCAAACCTTACTGTTGGAGCAAGGTTTGGGAGAAACCTTGCTATCTTATGGAAATGAGACAAACCTCGAGGTTGGAATATACCCTCGAGGCTTAACCAAACCTTGGCAACTTAGCAAGGTTTCTTTGAAACCTTCCCTTGTATTTTGAAACCTTAATGTTGTGTCAATATCAAAGAAGCCTCGAAGTTAGTCATTGACCTCGAGGTTGGCGAGTTCATCAAACTTAATCTCTTTTCTCATGCTCTTATCAACTCATTGTGACATCCAGATGCCTCAAGGTTTGGTTACAAACCTTAAGGTTCAAGCATACATCTAAACTACAATTTTCATGAATAAACCTTGAGTTAAGATTTATACATCAAGATTGCTTGTTGATATGCTTAAACCTCAATGTTAATTCCAAACCTCAAGGTAATATCAGTTTGTGAAATCTTTGAGGACATGCTCTTTCTTAAAAACCATGTGTTAATTATTGATAAAAAAACCTTGAGATTGTTCATTCCTTTAAATATCTAAAGGTTACCTGGAGGAAACTGTGAAACCTCAAGGTTATTTCAAAAATCCAATTTTCCAGAAAACAGAGTATCGTAGCGTAAATCCTTTGAATGATTCTATCAATTGTTTTATTGATACCCACTTGTTTTTAACCTTCACAAATGACTTCTCCTATGTATTAGAACAGGCTACAATTGTCTCAAATGCCAACGAGCTCAAATCATCAAATAATATCCATTGTGTCAGAAGCATTTAATGCTGAAGCAGAATTGGCAAATTTTCAACTGAACCACATTCTCTTGCTTCAACAGCTATATTTATTACTCAAAGAAGAAATTCATTATATCTATAAACAAAAACAACTTAGAGGAATGATGAGAATCTAACGGCAACAAATTGAATCTCAACGATCATCACATTCTCGGACAATATAAACGCACAATCATTTATGGCAGCAACAACTAATGATCAAAGCAAAAATTTATTGATAGTGTTGCATTTATTAGAGTCATAAATTCATTATCGTTTAGACGGTATTTATTGAATTCTGAAATCAATTGTGAGATACTCAAAGTATAGGGACTTTGAGTGGGAACTTAGATTATACACTGTAAGGGGGAGTGATATCTTAAGTGTCAATCAGGTCTGTACTATGGCGCTAAGAGCCCGTTGAAATCTTAGAGAATAGTGCGAATCAATGGATATTGAGAACTGGATGTAGATCATGAGTTTTGACTGAACCAGTATACGTTTTGAGTTTTGAGCTTTCTAAAAAATTTGTGTAACACCCAATTCACCCCCTCTTGTGTGTAAAGCTTGCCTTAACATTAAGGATCCTGGATCTATTCAAAAAAAAAAGTAACCTAACGTTCATATAGGTAGAAACCAGGCTAGGCAAAAAAAAAATCCCCACTATAAGAATATCATCAGGAGGGGTGGAACATGAGTATTATAATCTAAATGAAAAATATAACTCTAGAAAATCATGGTAAAGAGAAATACTAAAGCTAAATCCCCAAATAATCCAACTTCAATATGATCAATGAATGAAGAAAAGAAATAGTGAAGTTAAATCCCCAAATCACACAATTAAAGCATAAGACTTTTTTATATAAAAGAAAGATAAGTCCAAATCACAACCATTAAAGTATAAAAATAAATAAAATATAGTAGTGAACACAACCTGTTATCATCATCTTCATGTGCCCAGAAAGATAGAAGAAGAATTGAAAGAAAAAAGGTTGGAGAAGATCTGATTCATTCCAAAGGCTTCACAATTGCAAGACGAGATTGGTTGTACATCCAAGCTTCCACCTTCATATCTACCTTCTTAAGTCGCCATAAATGGTAATGGATCTTACATTCACTACTTAAGCTTCCATTGTCTTATCCACACTTTTAAAGGAAAGAGGCTGAGAGAGATCTTAGTGAGGAGAGAAGAAAGATTAGATTTGCATCGGCCATAGGAGAGTTGCAACTTGTGAGTTTGTGATGATCCATACTTTGATCTAATGGTGAACACAAAATAGAGAGATATCTTTGAGCTTGTAAATTTGTGATGAGTCTGTGGGAGATAGAGAGGATGAAGAGAGGGTGAAGAGTGGAGCCAATGATGAACACAAAATGAAGGAGAAAAGATATTGTTAAAGAAGGAAGAGGGAGGTTTGAACTCTGAAGAAGCTAAGTTTGAACTCTAGATAAGGGATGCGTATCGGCCAACTTGGGCCTGGCTTGAAAAAAGCCTTGGCTTGGCCTTTTAGCCTGACAGGCTTTTAACAGGCCAAGTCGTAGGCCTCTGATAGATGGCCTGGCCTGTTTCCACCCCTATTCATAAGGCTACTATACTTGATAATTAGGTGTAAAAAATATGGGCATTAAAGATCTTCCTTGTCATCTTTATAAAATAACCTCTCACTTAATGTTTGGGATTGAAATAACCATTACAACAAAATATTATGTCACTTGTTAAATATGATATTGTCATCTTCTCTTCCTATCTCTTCTAGTCTTCTCTAGGAATCTTTAGGAATCTTCTTACACCCGACAAATGTCTAAATCCTATCTTATCCACCCTTTCTTTTAAATGTGTATTCCCATTAACAAAATCAGCTACCTCCTTTATTTTTCTTGGGGAGCATTAGGTATTAAAGGGCGCGACATAGTTGTTATGCTTCCTTTGTCATTCTATCTCAAACTCGCCCTCATTATTTGTAACTTCCATTTTCCCTACAGCTTTACAAGTCATGCAATTAAAATCTGTAACACAATTAAATCCATACTAGCAATAAGTTCACATTGCATCATTAACAAGTATGATATTATAATTTGATTTTCATAGCAGTTGAACTGTAGGTAGCTCCAAATAAACACATTAAAATCTATAGAAGCATGATTCTTACTAAATAATGGTAACATAAAACTACATAAATGACAAGATGCAGTAACTACATTGTGCTTAGCAAAGTGACTCCCCACTCTTATATTGGCTATGATTTTGAATGAAGAGGTATGCTTTTTTATGACCGTGTTTAGTATGTTGAATCGTTAAAAATATTTTCTAATTAGACCTAACAACTACTTTAGGTATTTTATGAATCAGTAAGAACTATTTTATTATGCCTGTATAAGATGACTACAGAGGTTTATATCTTCTTGTTGGGACTAACAAAACTCTTTTATTATGCCTAAATAAGATGACTAACATAACTATTTTATTATTTCATGTTTTGGTTGACATGTTCATCATTAAAAGGATTATATTATGCTTAGATAAGATGACCACCAAAGGTCCAGATCTTCTTGCCATGATTATTACTGGTGGTTTAGTCAAGTGTGAGATAACTTGTTGCAAAGTGAAGACGATTGTCAAGAATTTTCTTTCTAGTGCTCTTAGCAACCAAAATCCTAATTAGTGCCCTTTTAATGTTTTGTTAATCGAAAGCAGAAGTTATTAGTGCCCTTTTTCAGTATACTTCAATCATATGGCACATTGATAGTAGATTACAAGAATGGATGTACACTAACCCAGTTACATAACACTTACCAACAACACACGAGGAAGTCAAACCACCCACTACGAAAGCTTACCAACCTTACCAACACTGCAATGAAATAAACATGAAGTAGGTGACGTGAGATGAGCCTCACGTAAAATTGATGTCATATGACACTATCCATTGAAGGCACGACGTAAAGGCTGCTTTAGATGCCGTATAAGAGAGTCTAGGGCTTTTCAAATTCTTCTCACACAAATGCCAAATGGGGTATGAATTACAAAGGATGCTAGAGATGGCACACAAAAAAGAAGGGCTAGGATCTTTCCAAGGAATCTCAAGCAAAGGTTGAAGGATTTGAATTGGAGGACATGTTTCGTTGGCCACTTTTCCCTATATTCTAATAAGGGCATAATAGTCTTTTACCTTAAAAAATTAATATCAATTTTAGCCCTTGGGTTTACACTAAGGTGTTAGATTCTTGTGGGACTAATATAAAATTAATCCTCTTCAAAGGTCCTTAAGTGAAATTTCTCTAAACAACTTCTTCAACTTCTAAAGAAGGACAGAGGTACCAGCGAGGGAGTCGTGAGAGTCTTCAGTAATACCACAGGTTTGCCTCATGCTAAAGACTTTAAATTCCTTATAAGTGAATGGCTAATCAACTCTGGGGCTTGTAGCCATTTGATGAGTGATATAAAACATTTGGATTGTGTCAAGAAATATAAATGAAACATTATAAAAATTAGGATATCATATGGTCAACTACACATGTAGGATATCTTTAAATCATGTGATTACTTGATTTTGGAGAACGTACTATATGCCCCTGTGATAACTCTCTATATTTTATACATTTAATGCATATTTTGAAGATATTTAGAGAGTTATTTCATTAATTTTAGAATATATATACTTTAGATTTAGGTATGATAACAATTAGGTGTAACATCCCAAAATTTTTGTAGACTGAAAAAGGGGTATTTTGGCCAAAATAGTGTTTTTCGGCCAAACCAAGGGTCATACCTTGATATTTTTCAGAACCTAGAGGAGGTATTCCAAATGAATCGAGGGCATTAGTTTTTAGAGGATTGAGAGATTTCACAACATTAGTAGTGAGACCTGGTGAAGGACTTATGTACAAAGAAAAAAAGTTCTGCAAAATTTCGGGTTAAAATGCGGACATGTTTGAGGTCCCCAAAAACTCCCATAATTGTCCCTTTCATAGTATATGATGTCCATAACAATATAGAGCAATCAAAATAATTTTTGGAGGTCCGAGAAAAATTTACAGGATCTGCAAATATTTTGGCCGAATTGGGTCCTTAGCCATAGCAAATACCTAGGGACCTCAATGTTTTGGAAAGGTACTTGAAAAAATTAGTATGTTATTTTGAAGAATTTTTAAATTTGGTTGGATGACCAAAAAAGTCCAGAGAGATATCAGCTGAAATTGCTGAAATCAACTAATCGCCTAAAAAATGGATTTCTTGAGAAATTTATTCTTGGAGTTTTAGATATCCAAAAATTATGAAATTTTAATGGTAGCCTCATGGAATTTTTATACAATTTTGGTGATTTTTTTGGAATTTTTGGAAAACCACATAATGTTCTAAGATTTTCCCAGATTTCAAGCCGATACGATGGAAATTGCCGCATGAATTGGGCTTGGATGGGCCCAATTCTTTATGGGCTAAAGGGGCCACTTGTTTTTGGCTTGGAAAAGGAGTTAAGAACATCCTAGAATGGGATACATGTCACAAGGAGAATAAAAGCAGTGTGAACACAAGAAAAAGGTAAAAATTCTTTGGAAAAATTACACCTAAAGACCTTCACCTATAAATAAGAGCTCTCCCACCCCTTCCTTCATGCTAAAAATCGTGCTCCCCTCCCTCTTGTGACATGTGTCCCACATTTTTCAAAGAAAGCCCCTTCTGGAGTAGTTTCGAGCGGTCTCGACCCAGTCTTTGATCTAAGTAAGTTCCGGTTCCCTCCCTTTTTAAAATTCCTTTATTTTCCAGCAATTATTAGAGTAGTTAGGGGGAAGTTCTGTCCAATTGGGTAGGCCTAGATAATAAACCTAAAGGGAGATTTTGACCAACTATTTAGGACAAAATAAGTCTTCCTAAGGGGAAGTATTACCCAATTGTTTCGGACTAGGATAGTATTTCCTATAGGAATGTGCTATTTGACTATCTCAGACTAATATAGCATTTCTTAGGGGGAGGTGTTCTTTGTCACACCTTCCTTTTATACCCTTTTCCATACCATATTAGAGCTATTGGAATCACTAATTATGACTTTAAGTTGGAAAAATAAGGGATAAAAATTTTTCATCATCGGGTTACTATTCATCCCACCCTTAATTTTGATCAACTTTGAAAAATCATAACTAATTCTAGAAACATCGAAACAAAGTGATTCCAAGTTCTTTGGAAAGCTCTTTTATTGCTCTTTAAGGGAAAAATAATCTCATACATTGATAGCATAGCATTACACATGCGCAAGCCCTCAAAGATGCACTGTTCATATAGTCAAATGTCACTCTTCATTTGGTCATTTTCCAATTTTCCCTGATTTTTGACCCAACTTTGGGAAGGCATGACTTTCTCTACAAAACTCCAAATGACAGGTTCTACCACTCCCTTTGCAGCTAAAAATACCATCTATTAGCATGCAAAGACTCACGATCAGACTCAGTCATCTGCTCAAATTGTAGCCAACCCAAATTTAAGCTTATAATAGCAAAAAAACCAAGTGCCAAAATACCATGAAAACAATGTCATGCTAATTTCCCTTTTTCTTACCTCGTTCATGTCACTTGGATAGCATAACGACTATATGAAAGCATTCGCTCATATTTACATTATGAAATAGTAGCATACATAACCAGTCCAAAATCCAGTATCATACATATACATCTATATACAGTCATCCAGAAACAAAATAGGAGACAAATTAAACAAGCTTATTCTTTCTCTTTTCCTTGCCTCCTAAAGTTCATTCACCTGCATTGTGGAGAGGTTAAGGTTTCTAGAGAAACCTTAGTAGCAGAACAGTAACTAGTAATAATATAATGCAATGTAAGTCATGCAGTATGCAATGCTCTTAACTACTCATCTAGTACCCTCACTCTTGGCACTCACCATGTATAAGGAGCATGAACATGACTCTACCTCTATCACATAGCCAAGGCATATAAACATGGAGTCATATATCTCATACATGCTTACTTAACCACAACACAGTAAAAAAGCAATAGCACAAAGCAGACAAACAAAGCAATTATAAGTTAAAGTTAGAAGTTCTAGCTACTAGTTATTTTGGGGCAATGCAAGTGCTTCCTTCCGCTTCTGGAGATACTGGAGGACTCCTGTGATATGCCTAAACATAACACAATGTCAAGGCATCAATGTATGCTACTATCACTAACCCCAAGACCCTTTCCCCTTACATAAAGGGTATGAACTACACTTGTCCTTTAATAGATTTTAGAGGCTAATCCTACACAATTTTTGCCTCTGAATCATCCATGATATTCATTTTACCAAAATCACACTCCTCCCTATAAATCCCCTCTCGACCAAACACTTCCCCTAATATGGGGTCCTTGGTGATTTCATTGGTTCGACGTTTCACATGTGTTCTTTCAACATTTTCTTTAAGAAAACACTATCCTGAACACATTGGAACCATCAAACTAATGAAAATAAAACTATACACTACCCTAAGAGCCTTGGCCAAAACTCTCACATCATACACAACGTAAGAACTCAACCTAAACCAAGCTCCTACACCAATTTCTAGCATTTTCCAATCCTTTCAATCATTAAACAAAACCATATTCTCCCTCCCCTTACTTGGAAAAAACCCATGGACAACATTTCCCCCTTAGAAATGCCTCTAAAGCCATGGAGAAGAGGAGGAGAATGAAAGAGAACATATGCTAGAACATACCTCAATTGGAGGATTGATTGGTATAGCTTGATTCGCCTCTAAATTCTGTGAAGTAAGGTCAAATTTTCAGTTGGCCAAGAGCTTCCCCAGGGTTGCCTCTTATGCGCCTAAAATGAGGGGGGTAAGGTCTTATTTATAGGTGAGGAATGGGGCATGGAGAGAATTACCCAAATTGTTAAAAAAATAATATTTTAATACTCCTTACATCCCTACATGACATGTGTTCTTTTCTACTCCTTTCTTGAGTTTTCTTGACTTATTTCTTAAGGGAAAATGGCACAGGCTTTTGTTGGGATAGGGGGCCTCACATACTTCAGTATCTTGTGATAGTTTTTCCTGTATTGCTTAATTAATCTGAAAATTTAAAAAAATTAAATATTCATTGAAAAATTCCCAGTTTTTTCAAAAAATCTCTAAATAGCCCAAGTGGCTACCATAAAAATTTCAGAATTTTTTGACATATGAAACTCCCAAAATTAATTTTTCTTTGAAGAAGTCCCTTATACCGGCGATAAACCGAT
This sequence comes from Acacia concinna, assembly GCA_037177275.1. Lineage (NCBI taxonomy): Eukaryota > Viridiplantae > Streptophyta > Magnoliopsida > Fabales > Fabaceae > Acacia > Acacia concinna. Next base: position 5,983 of record JBAGKO010021972.1, on the reverse strand, counting down.
TTCAACAATTTTTAATAATTCCTCTGAACTTCTTCTTGACCTCCAGTAAATCTTATGAACCTTCTAAAATATTATACTAATGTTCTCCTATCCTAGTCTAGAACAACGAGACCTCTAAATATCTTATATAATTAATTTCTGGCAAAAAACCTGATTCGGCCAAAAATTAATAAAATAATAAAAAATTCACTAAAAATTCATATGGCCTCTAAAAATCATTCTGACTGTTCCATGGTGTTTTGTATGCTCTAAAACATTTTTTTGGGATTTTATAGAAATTTTTGGGGCTTTCAGACCTACCCAAAATTTAGCCTCTAACTTCGTTAAAGTTTTACTTTTTACATAGGTCTTTCTCCAAATTTCACCCCAAAATTTGTGAAATCTATTAGTCCTCTACAAACTAAGGCCCTTGCTCATCTCAAATACCCCATCTAGGCTTAAAAGGATATTGGGGTACGACACTCTATCTACCCAAAATTCTCTATCTAGGCCTAAAAATTTTTGAGATGTTACATTGTCCAATGGTCCCATACTATGATAGCATTTTCTAGGGGGAGGTGTTGTCCGAATATCCTGGACAAAGGTAGGATTTCTTAGGGGGAGGTGTTGCCCAACTTTCAAGAGCTATAGTGGGCACATATAAGGGGAGATGTTGCCTAATTGTCCTTGCCAAGGTAGTGAAGATGGGCCAATAGTAGGGACCTGGGCCTTTGCAGGGTGGATAGCAAAGGGATGCAAGTAGGGGACGAATACGGTACAGGTAGGGGATGGATATGGTCCAGGTAGTAGGGAACCTGGACCCTAGGGGTACAGGAAAGGAAGGGTGGTAGTATACCAATAGGGGCATACGGTAATGCCATTTATTGTTATCTGTGTAGCCGTTATAGAGAGGCGTGCCGATAATCCAATAGCGCCAAAAATAGTGAAATAGAGCCCATACAGCGTGCGATGAGTATATGGTAGTAAGAATCTCTACCCTTAACCTGTATTGCTTTATGTTGTTTACTGTTTGTTGTATGCTTGTATGCTGTGTTCTAGTTGTGTTAGTCTATTGGGGTTAAGTCATTAAAAGTAAATCCCAATTTAAGGAAATTTCTACTTACCCAATAACTACACATTAATTTTTAATTACCTCAAAACAATCTCATCTTATTGTTACTTAAATCATGGGAATAACAATTTAGGATGTTACAACCCACACATTAAGGTTATATTTTTTTTTAACTATTGTTGATGATTTTTCTCATAGCACATGAGTTATTTTGATGAAAGCTAAATTTGGGGTAACAAGGCATTTGAGAACTTTTCTCACTTATGTGCATAATCAATTTAAAACTTACGTCAAAACAATGAGGAGCAACAATTGAACTGAATTTCTAAATAGTGAAAATAGACAACTTAAAGAAAATGCAATCATACATCAGACATCTTGTCCTTACACATTCGAACAAAATGGCTTTTTTGAGTGTAAACATAGGCAATTATTAGAGCTAGCTAGAACTTTGATTTTTCAAGATAGAATGCCCTAAAATTATGGGGGAATGTGTAAAAACAACTGCATATCTGATTAATAGAACCCCTAGTAAAGTTTTGAACTTCAAAACACATATGAATTGATTGATGGCAAAAGCCTAAACCTGAACCATTCAAAAAAATTTGGTTGTCAACAAGCATGCTTATTTTGTACAAAATAAACTCCTTTTTAAGGATATATTATATACATATTGAGGGGGAACAGATTCAAGACATAGGGATTTTTTTTGTATGACAATGAGTATGGTGTAAATACGGATAAACAAGTGGTAAGAAATTATACCACCAACAGGGACACAACCTTAACCCTATTACCTACAAATGTAAGAGAAAATAAAGCCATGTAAGGGGAACTGGGAAGAGCATAAACAAATCAATAAGAGTCAGAAAGCCATCAGGATGGCTTAAAGATTATGACTGTAAGGGCCTAAATGGATCAAATGCCAACACTAATGAGAATGTAAATGCAATACAAAAGCACAAACTATAAAAGGGAAGAATAATTCATTATCCAATTCAACAACATTTGTGTTACTCTCATATATCTCCCTTGTATAAACATTATTTGGCATGCATTGATTCTATTCTTGAACCTACAACCTTTAATGAGGCTATAAAAGACCTAAGATGGGCGAAAGTAAATCTACCAAGTAGAAAGAAGCCCATAGGTTGTAAGTGAGTCTACAAAGTGAAGTATTTAGCTAATGGAAAGGTTGACAAGTTTATGGCATGCCTTGTAGCAAAGGGATACAACCAAAGGAGGGATTTGACTTTTGTGAGACATTTTCCTTAGTGTTAAAGATGGTGACCGTCAAAGTAGTGCTGAAGTTGGCAGCAATGAATCAATAGTTGTACTTTCAAATGTATGTACAAAATGCCTTTCTCCAAGGAGACCTGTAGAAAGACATTTATATGATGATACCATAGGGCTTTGATAATGTTGGTCCTAATAGGGTTTGTAAGCTTGTTAAATATCTGTGTTAAAATAAGCTTCTAGACAATGGAACATCAAGTTGACTCAAGCTTTGCTTGGTGGAGGTTTCAATCAAAGTAGATACAACTATTCCCTTTTCATAAGAGAAAGGGGGAGTAGTTTACAATTGTGCTAGTGTATGTTGATGATCTTGTGATAACAAGAAATAATTTAAAAGGGTCAATGAGATAAAGAATCATCTACATAAGGCTTTAAAAGTCAAGGATTTAGGGTCCTTGAAATATTTTTTGGGGTTAGAAATAGTAAAATCAAATAAAGGGATTGTTTTAAATCAAAGGAAGTATATTTTAGACTTATTAACCAATATTAGTTTAAGCGCATGCAAGCATGGAGTAACCCCTCAATGCAACCAAATATGCAATTATGTGAAAATCTGAGGAGGAGGAGGAGGAGGAGGAGGAAGAAGAAGAAGAAAAGGAATAAAAGGAGCCAAGAAGATCTACCTCTTAAAGATCCAGAATCCTATAGATATCTTGTTGGCTTATTACTTTATCTTATTGTGACTATGTCTAACATTTGCTTTGTTATGTAGGTCCTTAGTCAATTTATGTAGTGACTACGACAAACTCATATAGAGGCAGTAATGAAAGTGGTACACTACCTAAATGGTAACCCTGGATTAGGAATTCTATTATCTTCTTCAAATGATATGGAGCTACAATGCTTTTATGACTTTGATTAGGCAGAGTATGGAGACCCTATAAGGTATTAGAATATTTTAAAATGAAGACGTGTTTATTGAAAAGCATATCTTTATAAGTTAAGTAATTTATGTAAAGGGTTGTGTAGGGAGATATAACACTAAAAGTCACTAAGGTGATATCTCTTTTGTTCCTAGAGACACGTATTTGAAAGGTTATGATTTGTGTTATTTTTTAAGAAAACCTTACATGTTATAAAAGTGTAACTCTTTATGAAGAATCATTTTAAATAAATATTGGTTATTTTTATGTTGGTTCATGAATGAACATATAGGATTCATGAATATAACATATGGTTATGACGTTTAATTGAAGAGGTATTGTTTTAAGAGGTACCACTTCAATACATCACTTCATAATCCATAAATACCATGTACCATCACTTCATTTGTCACAGATACACAAGATACAAGATTAGAAACCTCACGAGATTAAACTCATTGCCTTTTTCCTTGAGTTCACAAAAAGATAAGGTCAAATTTTCATTTTGTAAAAGCCATTGTTGTCTTGCTTGAGTAGTAGGAGTGTAATCCATACTCAAGGGTCTTTGTTGTATCATATAGGAAATTCACCTGTCAAGCCAACTTGCACCCTATAAGATAGATATAAGTAGGGGTAAATTAAGTCTAAAGGAAAGTGCTACCACGCCTTGAAGACATTGTGCACTACTTTAGTTTTTATCTTTTCTTCTTATACTCCTCAGATAGCCCTTCCAACAATCTTTAGGGTTAATTTATGAATATAAATGACATCTTTAAAGGAATTAACTACCAAAATTTGTGAAGTTTTAATAAATATATGGGTCCTTGGATATCATTATTAGTATCACATTGGGTTAATCCATAGCAATTTTCAAGTTTAGCATGCATGGTCAAAATTGAAGGTGGCACCATTTATTTTGTGAAAGAAGGAAAGGATTATGAACAAATAGATGGCATTTTCTACAGCAAATTAAAGTGCAATTCTTGTGGCACTTGCCTCATCAACACTGCTCAAAGGATTTTCCTTGAAATAGAGGAAGAAAGTGAATGGTTTCATTGAGGAACTTTGTAAATAAGTCTTCTTAAATTCGATTGGCCAATTGCAAAGTAGAGAGATAAGTATCTATTTGTCTTTCTTTATTAAGCATGACTTTTAAGATTTATTGATGCAATTATTATGCTTAAATTTTGTGGTTTATTGACTTATGGAACATGAAAATATAATCATGATTAGAAAGTGATAAGAAGCGAGATATATTTTAATTTTAATAAATTGATAATTGTCATGAAAAATCTATAGTCAATTAGATGGGTTGATAATTATCATGTTGTAATATAATTTTAATTTTAGTAAATTGATAATTGTCATGAAAATTCTATGGTCAATTAGATGGTTTGATAATTATCATGTTTCTGATTTTAGTTAGAATGATTGATGGAAAATGTGTTTTAGATGTATGGATTGAAGATGGTTTGAACATTTTCAAACAAATAACATGCATATAGATGAATTTATTATTGTCTCATCAATCATGGAGAAAACTCCCTCCTTCATGGGAAAACTTGAAAAAGAGTCTTAATTAGAAATAAAAATTAAATCTCTCTAGAGCAATTAGGGGTTATCTTCTTTTAGAAGAGGAGTATGGCAACACATCCATGGTACAAAGGGCAGTAATGTTCATGAGAAGGTACATGTATTGGAGGAAGGATAATTTTATAAGAGCTCAAAGAAAAGAGGAAATGATAGAATTATAAATTCTATTGACATGTTTGGTTATGGTAATTTTAATACAAAATGAGTCATGAGTTGTTGTTGACATTCTTTAGATTGTTATTATAGTTATTCATTGTTTGACTCTAGTATGAAGTTGGTACCAATATCTATTTATTGTGATAGTCAATATATTCTTGCAAGAGTTTGTAACCAGGTTTATATATAATAGAAAGTCACGACATATTGACACAAGATATAGCTATATGAAAGATTTGTTCTTGAATGGAGTAATTTTCATGTTATATAAGATATGAATTAAATCTTGCAGATCCTTTGATGAAAGGCTTGACAAGGGATTTGATATTTAAAACATCAAAAGGGATGGGATTAAAGTCCTTTAAAATTGTAATCATCAATAGTGGAAAGCCAACTTACATTTGACCATCATATCAAGTCTTGAGTTTAATAGTGAAAGTACGCTATCAGAGTAATTGCAAATACTTGAATTTTAAATACATCTCATGTTTGAAAGTACTTGGTAACCATGAGACTAAAAGGGGGTATATTGAGTCTAATTTGGCTCTTAATAGAGGTATAAGCATAACTTTGCTAGAGCATTTTTCACGGCGATGCTCTTGATGGAGTCTACCTAAATGATAATAAAGTGAGGTTGCTTCTAAGAATCCAAAGGCTTGACTCTAAAAAGTTTTCTTGAAAATGATATAGACACAAGGCCACAAATAAATGTGTCATTAAAGTGGCATACAATGGCTCGAGATCACATGCATAATGCATGCACACCTATTCAAATGGGACAATTGGTTCAAAGGTTAGTCTACCATATTATTTTGGAGGGGTGAAACATGTAGGATAAATAAAATTCATAGATAACAAATATAGAATAGTTTATCCATTAATAAATACAGCGGAAGACTAAATACCTCTAGACATTGCTAATTCTTGATCAGGAACTAAAATCAATGGATGAATGAACAACTGCAAAACAAACACTAGTCAGTTTGTCAGGACTCTTCTGACTGACTGTAAGGCACAGTGATGG
>JBAGKO010021944.1:0-11054 GCA_037177275.1 Acacia concinna | reverse complement strand
GAGGACAATGGTATAAGGTTGAGAATGTGATCCTGTAATGATGGAAAGATGGAAAGGTTAGGTAAGGTATGTAAGATGGTAAGGTCACTAGTAGTTAGTCTTGGGGAATTATCTATACAGTTGATAGCTGAGTGGTAGACCTAGTACTCCTCAACTCGGTTCGATGGTCTAAAGTAGCCAAAGAGGGAATATGGCTCAAGGAAGTGGCCAAGGTCACAGAGGATCCTAAAGAGGCTTGCAGTTGAGCATAGTGAGCTCATCAAGTTTGATCTGCCAGAGAGCACAGTTAGCTCCCCAGGAGGGTCTATGGTTGAGCGTAGTTAGCTCCTGAGGTTAGAGTGGACCTGGTTGTAGTAGACCAGACTCTGAGCCTGGGTCGACTTACGGTGAAGCGCAGTTAAGTTCTGCAGTCGGAAGACACCAAAGCGAGGCTGAGGAATGTGAATGTGGAGTCATCCAGAGCAACTCTTTGGGAAAATTAATGATGTTATGTAGTGCATTTGAGATGCACAAATGTAGAACGAGTTGGAGGAAGAACGTCTCCTCAGGTTGGTCAACTAGTATGTAGAAAGAGTACCCTTGACTAAATCTACTGATATTTATGATAAGAGGTTAATGAGATGATGTATGGGAGAAAGAGTAGATCTCCCTAAGGATAGACAGAACTCAGAATGAGGAATCTGTGTGGTCTTGAGGTTAGATTGAACCTCTGAGTAAAGGAAAGTAATGAGACGGGACTCTTGGCAGCCCAAAGTTAGCAAGAGAGCTATGTCGATATAAGGGAAAGGCCAGTAGAGTATGGAGATGGAGATAATATGTTTCCTAGAGTTTCTCTAACTACAAGAGTCGAGCGATTTATGAAAATGAAAGAGTTCATATTTAAGTACAGTGGACCAATTCTGATTTTCTTCAGAGTTAGTCTAGCCATGTATAGCGTACCATCCACAGAGGGATGGCTAGACAGAGCGCATAGTTTAGATGCTCAAAGATATGTAAGAGCGTGTACGCTAGAGCTAGACAGAGCTCAGAGAGATGAGTCTGTATGGTCTGATAAAGGTAGATCAAACCTTTAAATAGGTTAAAGTGATGAGACAAAGACTCTAGATGGCTAGAGTCAGCAGGAGAGTAATGCTGACATGAGAAAGAAAGCCACTAAAGCTGAGAGTTGGAAACCATGTGTCTAAGGATCTCTCCAACTAAAGGAGTCGATTGATCCACAAGGGCGAGAAAGTTAACGTCTAAAGATGTAGGACCGTTTTAGATTTTCTCTAGAGATGGGTTAGTGAGGTACAGAATGGCCCTACCCCCGACAATGAGTTAGAGGTTAATATCTTCTGTGTTTCCTAGATGAAAAGTATTAACCAGATCCCTATTATATCATCTAGTATGATTATATAAAGTTGAGGAAAGTAAGATGTCTCCAGAGGGGAGACAAGAGCGGATCGTGAATAAAAAGTTAAAGTAGTTAAGGAAAGAGACAATTCTGCTGATTAAAGTGATATGGAAAAGCGCTGCATAGAGAAAGGCAGCGAGGGAAACGAAAGGTAGGAAGAGAAGTAGCTACCCGGAGCTCTTCTCATAAGTTAGAGTTTAAATTTCGAGGGCGAAATTTATTTTAAGGGGGGAGGAATGTAACATCCTAGGAATTTTCTAGGCCTAAGACAGAGGATTTCGAGGTAGATGAGGGTCGTACCTAGATATTTTTTGAGGCCTAGATGAGGTATTTGGGATGGACAGAGGGCCATATTTAGTAGAGGAGAAAGAGATCTCCTGACTTTTGAAGTGAAAGTTGGGCAAGGACCTATGTGCAAAGAATGAAAATTCAGAAAAGTTAGAGGTTGAATTTTGGATAGGTCTGGAAGCCCTGAAAATTCCCAAAGAATATTTTAGAGCATCCAGAACATCATGGAGCTGTTAGAATAATTTTTAGAAGTCATATGAATTTTTGGTGATTTTATGATTATTTTATTAATTTTTAACTAGACCGGGTTATTGGCAAAAAATGAACTACAACAAATATTTAGAGTCCTCGTTTTTCTAGATTGAGATTTGGGAAAATTAGTAGAGCATATTAGAAGTTGAATGAAGTTGGTTGGAGGTTGAGAAGAAGTCTAGAGAAATTTTAGAAAATTATGGAATATCTGTTATCTTCGGTATAAGGGACTTCTTCGCAGAAAAACATTTTCTAGAGTTCTAGACCTCAAACAATTCTGAAATTTTTATGGTAGCCTTCTGGGCTATTTTCTGATTTTTGGGTAAATTTACAGAATTTTTGGGTCTAAAATGAATTTTGTGGAATTTCTAGATTAAATAAGGTGATACAGGATAAGTTGGGAGGATATACTGGCTTTGGTGGGCCCCACAAGACCCATTTGCATCTGTGCCAGCCCTTAGATTCAAGAAGAAGCCAATAAAAGTCAAAAAAGAGGGCTGCTTCATGTGTAAGGAGGTGGGGGCATTATTTTATTATTTTTTCAAGTTCTCAAAAATTACGGAAATGCCATTGGAGAGCTCTATAAATAGAGCTCAACCCTCCCCCTCATTTGCACGAAATTTTGAGGTCCTTGGGTAGGTTCTGGCCATTTGGAGACTCAGCCTTCTTACAAGGAATTTTGAAGAGATTCAAGCCACGCTATCCGAGCCAACGATTAAGGTATATTCTAGCATGTATTCTCTTTCATTTTTCTCCTCTTCTCCATGGTTTTTAGGGCATTTCTTAAGGGGAAATGCTGCCCGTGGATCTAGTCAAGCAAGAGGAGAGGGAGTTTAAGGTTTTATGAGGTTTATTCGAGCTAGAAAAGGCTTGTAGATAGCATGTAGGCTTAAATAGAGTTGAGCTTTTCCCTTGAGTGAAAGGAGGGTGTTTCGGCTAGACCTAGAAGAGAGTGATATGATGTGATTTTCATTGGTTTGATGGTTCCAATGCGTTCAGAGCAGTGTTTTACCTAAGGAAAGGTCAAAAGAACGCGTGTGGAATGCCGAACTAATGAAATCACCAGGGACCCCAAGAAAGGGGGTATGTTTGACCAAGGGGGAGGGGTAGGGAGGAGTTTGATTTTGATAAAATAGAGGTCATAGATAGATTCAGGGGTGAAAACTGTGTAGGGTTAACCTCTAAAATCAGTGAAAGGAGAAGGGTAGTTCAGAACCTAAGTTAAGGAGAAAGAGGTTCTGGACTAGTAATAATAGCATACATTAATGAAGTAATGTTATGTTATGTCTAGGCACAGCAGAGGAGTCCTCCAATATCCCTAGAAGCAGTAAGAGGCACCTGCATTAGCTCAGATGTCTGGTTGCGTGAACTACTAACTCTAGCCTTTTAATGCTCTGCTTGTTTTACTGTGTTTTGGTTGAGCAGCATGTTATGTTTGAGATGTATGACTCGTTGATTATGTGCCTTGGCAATATGTTAGAGCTAGAGTCATGTACATGCTCCCTATACACGGTGAGTGCCAAGAGAGAAAGGGGGCACTAGAAGAGTAAGTACAAGCATAGCATTTAGCATGACTTGCATTGCATTATTATGTTAATGTTAGTGTTCTGCTACTGAGGTTTCCCAAGAAACCTTACCCTCTACACAATGCAAGTGAAGTTACTTCGGGAAGTAATGAGAGAAGAGATAGAATATGTTCAGTTATGTAGCTTCCCTGTATTGATGCTAGATGATTGTAAAATTATGTATGTACTGGATACTGGATTATGGACATCTGAATATTATGTATGCTACTGTTGTCAATGATGTAATGTTATGGGAATGCCTTTACCTATGCCGTTATGATGTCCAAGTATCGTTAGGACAATAAGGAAAGGGAAAACTAGCATAGCAATATAGTATGGTTAGATTGGTACTTGAATTTTGGCTAATTCAGGCTTGAAATTGGGTTGGCTGTGAATTAAGCAAATGACTAGGTCTGGCCACAGGCCTTTTCAATAAAGGATATTTTTAGCTGCAAATGGAGTGGCAGAACATGTCAAATGTCTTCATCCTAAAGCAAATGTGAGAGACTTTATCACAACAGAAGGAACATGGGACTTAACCAGATAGAATGTGGTGGGAACTTGGAGTAACCCTTTAAGTGTCACCCTAAGTAAACAATATTCTATATATTGAGAGATTATGAGATTGCCTATAGTGTGTGGACGAGTTTACTTAATCCAATCTATTATTTTGCTTTCTTTATTGATGATCTGCAGGTTTGACTAGAATGGAATACTACTCACTTACTGGGTGGCCAAAATGAGATAGGTGTCCCTGGCTATAGTTTTCTGCATAATATGTTGACACATATAGAAAAACATATGTAGAAAAGTGTTTGAAGGGGTGGGCGAGCACATCTAATCCCTACTCTCCTATTATCTGGATTACTTAATAGAGGAGGTTGCTAATAGAAAATTCAAACATAAAGTTTTCGTGTATTGGATAGAATCACTGTAAGATGGAGCCCTCTACCCATGAGACATGTTTACATGATGTTGATGGCTTATGAACTCCTTGCAGATAAGTCATTTTTTAATGAAGATGGGAATTGAATTGTTCCTAATATATTCTCATAGGGATGTGGAAACACACACACACACACATTGTAACATTCCAAATTTTATTCACTAAAATTTTCCAAGAATATGACTAATTAAATGGAATAGAATGGTGGATTTTGGTATAAGAATTATGGGCAAAATATGTTCCGACTAAGGCTAGAATGAGACTGGTAGCAGTCTTATTGTGCATCAGTTTGGAAAACCATATGTAAAAATCATGAAACTTTCTAGTCAAAATGTAAACATATAAAGCTTTAATTTAATATGTCAATTGTGTGATTTGGATGTATGTTAAGAGAAATGAATTTTTGAAGTTTGTCCGGTGAAATCTGTCATCTTCTGGAGCAATGTTTAAACATGAATTTCTTGGGAATCTTCTAATTCCAATTGAGTAAATAAATTATTTTCCCCTAAAACAAGACTCAAAAATGTACTTTTGGGCCTTGGAATCGTCTCAATTGGACATCTATATCATTAGATATGAATTTTCAAAGTTAGGTGAAAATTCTGTCTAGAAATCCAAAATTTCAAAAAATGTAATGGCATGGTGGTAATTTGTCGCTAAATCAAGGATAAAGAGGGAGGATTAAAAATGATCTCAAGGCTAAGATGGGAATGATGACAAAATGAAAGGCCAAGATATAGTCTTGCTAATTAAAATATTAAGAGGGGAAAAAGCAAATTATGTGTCCTATAATTAAACTTGGTTAATTTAAGCATTTAGTCATATGGGATAAACATGAAATGATATATTTTTATGGGAAAGAGATGCCCAATTTCGTCCAAGAAGAACTAAGGAGGAGAGAGAATGAGCAAGAGAAAAGAGAGAAGAGGAAGGAAGAGAAGGAAGAGGCAAGTGATTCTAAGGTAAGTTGAGCTTAAATCTTCCATTTCCTTCTTGATTCTTGGCTCCTACTTCCTTCTAATGGTTATGGTCTTCTTGGAATCACTTGTACCAAGAAGAAAATCAAGAATAAGAGGCTAGGGATTTTAGTTTTGAGTGAGGGAATCATGGACTCAAAATGTAATCACCAAAACCTTGAATCTTTTATTGATTCTAGTTTTTTGTTGATGGATATTGTTGTCCATGGTGATTATTATGTCGTGGTGGTTATTTTCTTGTTTGCGATGCATAAACCTTAAGGGGAGGTACTGCCCAAATTTCCATTGATCATGTCGAAGAGTTGGATGATGGTTTTGACAAGTGATTTAAGGTGTAATAAGGGTGTCTCATTGAAAGGATCATGAAAATCCATTTTTCCCAATTTTTCTCCTATTTCTATCCAGACCTATTTTAGGCATGATATATGTTTATTTTGAAAGTAGAGCAAGTGATTTCAATGCTCACCTTGTCTTCAAGACAGGTGACCAATAAGAAAAAAAGCAAGCAATTGAAAATTGAGAGGAAAGAAAGCTCAAGCTACTACTTTTGTTTATGCCATTAACACCAAACAACTAATTCAAGTTGTTGCTTCTCCCCCAGGGTAATTCCAGCAATAATTAATTATATGAGCTTGGAAATGAAGAATGAATGAGTAATAACTCATTTATTATGCCTTTGGTATTTTAGGGTTCAAATTTTGTCCGGTGGACCGAAAGACTGATCGAAGAAAGGACAAGCAGATTGGACAGGGTCTCCAAGTAGTAACTCTATCTCTCACAATTTGTGTGATTATTTATATGTATTGTTTTACTATGTATGTGATGTGAGAAGTATCTATCCATGGTAGTGGTTAAGGACCCTTCAATCGAGATAGTGTATATAGCTATAGTAGTGGTGGAGAACCCTTTGGTCGAGGTAGAGAGTTGATTGACGCCACCTGTTGTTCCTAGCTATGGTAGTGGTTGAGAACCCTCCAGCTATAAGTATCTGCCCGTGGTAGTAGTTGAGGACCCTCTAGCTATAAGTATCTAACCGTGGTAGTGGTTGAGGACCCTTCGGTAGAGGTACCGAGATGAGTTAGGATAGACAAAGGTCTAGTCCTCGAGTTGGTCGTCCGTGGTCAGGCATGGCTTAGGCCTTAGACAGATGTGTGTAGCATGTATGTTTGTATTTACCTCAGTCATGTAATATGGTGCCTTGCATGTTTATTGTTGCATATTTTATAAGTGATTATTTGTTACCACTGGGAGTCTTTTGAATCTCACCCTTTCTAATAAAATATAATTTAGGGAGGTGGAGGAAGTTGCTACAAGCGCAAATATGTAGATATCAGCAACAGGAAGACGAGGACTCACTCAAGCGTAGCTGTGGGATAGCTGCAGCAGTGCATTAGATTTTATTTTTCCTAAGATTGGTAATATTGCGTAATATCCTTGGGATAATTGCAATTCACATAAGTACTATATATCAATACAATATGTTTTATGTTTTTTTCTGCTCACTAAATGAACTGCGCATAATAACTCTGAGAAATGTCGAGTTAAAAAAGGGATGTGACACACATAGAGAAGCCGTTTAATGCGTTGATATCCTTGCTACTAAGGCTCACGAGGCAACGTTAGAGTTGACAATTTTGAACAAACCTCCATTCGTCTATTTCAACCAATTATTGTTACATGTAGGATAATTGTTCCCAGCTGATTAGGTTGTGTTATTTAATTCAGTAGTTGTATTGTTAGTTTTCCTTTCCTTTGATTTGGTGTTGGTTACCAATGTATGAACTTTCAAGTATGAAACTTGTCTTATTACTCCAAAATAACAATTGATTTTTAATTATTAATTATTTTCATTGTGAGTTGCACATATTTAATAAATAAATTTCCCACTTCATTCATGTATCAAAAAAACATATGTAGTATTCTCTTTTATACTAAATATAAGAACTAGTAGAAATATAATACCTCAATTCACTTAATTTCTCAAATTCATAATTGTTTTCTTAAGCTCTCCCAAAAAAATTCCACATAGGGGACTTTATCGAGAGTAATTTCTCATGCAAATGATTAAGAGGGGTCATTTAGGCTAAAGAATTTAATCACACATTTTTATGGGTAAATAAAGTGACTATTTTTCTCAATATCTACAAATTAAATTAGTTATCTAGCTCCTACATTTATGACGTATGAGAGCAACTCATAAATAACACTTCTTTCAGTTCTATATATAAGCAATATTCTCTCATATAGGGTTGTTCCATCTATAAACATTTTCTAAAAATTTAATACTTTTTTTATTGTTAATTACAATTAATTAAATATCTCTCATATATCTTTTTCTAACTCATTATCTCTCATTGCTTTTTCCATTGATTCTCTCCCACTCATCATCTTCATAAATAAGGCTAAACTTGAAAAAATCTTGCACATGTATTATTTGTAGAGTTAAGGTGCTTAAACAACTTTTAACTTTTCAAAACAGTGCAACAGTAATCATAAACTATTTTTTGAAGCAAAAGTAACCATAAACAATATAAAAGAGAACAAAAGTGATTATGATGTTAATGTCCATTAATGTGAACTTTTTGATGAAATGTTAAAGTGCTAAAATAGCCATAAACTTGTACCAAATTTTTTAAAAGTAACCATACACTTTTTTGGATGCAAATGTAACTAAAATATGGCATTTTGGACATTAATTCAACAGTTTTTCTGTTGCTTATATAAGTTAGAGGCCAATTGGATCTTAATTATGAGATAGCCAAGGGCACGTGATGAGGATTTTTCCTATCCTACCACATGCATATGCAATCTTCCATTACTTCCTAGCTAGTTTTCTTCCCAGATATCCTTCCTTAGAGATAGTACTCTTATACAAGTTTTTATTTGACTTTTGTCATTTTACTCCCCTAATTAATAAAAGACTCATAATACAAAAGTAAGAAAAACTTACGAATTAATGTTCAAAGAGTCACCTTGTAGTTACTTTGGCATAGGAAAAAAGTTTATGGTTACTTTTACACTTTCGGTATAAGTTAATGGCTATTTTATATTTACTTTTGCTGCAAAAAATAATTTATAGTTAGTATTACACTTTTCAAAAAAAATAAAGATTATTTAAGCACCTTAACCCGTATTTGTAGCTAATTTTTACTAACATTTAATCCAAATGATTTGGTTAATTGTTTTTTTATACATAGAACTAGGTGTGTATGATAGACTATTCATAAATCACAAATAGTTTACGTGGCAGAATGCCTTGCATTAGAGTTAGTGGCTTTAACCATGGGTCAAACCTACCAATTCGAAAAATCTGCCGATTTGGGTTTGAAAAAAGTGGGACCGTTTTGACGAGGTCTTTTTGGCCTAAACCCATATAGGCCTAACCCGCGAGGGGTTGGCCCGTTTCATCTTTCTTTTTTAAGGATTTGTAAATGCCTAAGGCTGTAAAGAGTAAATGCTTAGTTTCCCAACAGAAGATGATATTGATGGTAATATAATTATATTCACTCATTTATCTCGTTGTCATTTACTTATTTAGATTTAAGATAATATTATCTTTCACTTTATTTTATCATTTGTGCCTGATTTACTTGTGAAAAAGAAAAGTGCACGAGCTCAAGAAAATCTTTCAGTTTAACACCATGCTTCAAATTCTAACACCATCAATATTGATTTATCGTTAATTACTTGATTGTATAGATTTTGAATTCATTTTTGGTGTGTACTTTGTAATGTGTGGACTTATCATGCATACTTTATTTGTATTTTGAAATATTTGAACTTTAAAACTTTGTTTAATTTGTATTTTGTAATGTTATACCATTTATATTTGAACTTTGAAACTTTGAATTTGATGTTTTAATGGCTTATAATCACTTTATGATAATGCATTTTAATTTTTTTTATCGTTCAAAACTTTCAGTTTGCGATAAAAAGTTTCAACATATTATTCTAAAAAAATTGAAAATGGAAAAAAAAAAGGTTTGGCCTACTCAACCTGCCAACCTAGACTTTGTGTTAGGTTGGCAACCCGTATACTGGTCTTTTAAACCAGAACTCATATAGGTGCAATCTGTGACAGTTTAGCTTGAATTCGGTTGTTCGCTCCATATTATCACCTCTACTTTGCGTGCATTATGTGTATGTGTTTGACGAATTGTATTAGCATGGTCACCAACCAAACAAGCAAAATGTTAGGTTTCAACGCACCACGCTATACGTATATAGGAATCTTGTGCCTTTTTAGAGTTGTTGAAGTGAAATCCAAATTAGATTACGTCTCCTGCCACCTACTAAATTTTCTCAAGTCTCACCAATTTTTTTTTAATCATCCTTAAGCTATGACTTTCAATGGATCTATAAACAATATTTTTATAAAAGGGTCAATAAATAGTTTTGTGCTTATAATTTGTCCTTATTTTAATTTTGGTCTCTATAATTTTAAAATTAAACCATAAGTTTTAGTTCCTCAAGGGACAAAGTGATCTTAATTTTTATTAAAATACAGTGACTAATGTGTTAGACAGAAAGAAATTTGACAGATCAAAATATGTAGTTTGAAACTATATGGGCAAGGGTATGGCAAAGTATAAGAATCAAACATTATATTAACCTTTAAGTAAAAAAACACATTATATTAACCTAATAAAAATTATTTTTATACATTTTTTTATATTAAATAAATTTTTAAAAATAAAATCATCTCAAAGAAGTAAATTAAGAACTTGAACAAAAAAAATATAATTTTAGAGATATATAAATCCAACATATAGGTTGTTAGTTGAAATAGTATGCAGTCTCACCCTATAAGAATGAGAACACAAATTCGAATAATAAGAAATACGTTTATTGAAAGGCTTTAACTTGAACGCATCCAACTCAACAAAGATTAGACTTAAGTCTAAAGTGATTTAGAGATACATGCTCTGTTTGTTATTTTTTAAAAAATACTAGACATATGATTCATGACCGACGAAATTTTCAATAAACTATTTTTAAATATAATTGATACTAAAATAAACATAATTTATAATACTTTACATTGAGAATTCAACATTAATATGTTTTACAATAATGTTAAAATTCAGGATCTTAATGCAAATTTTAAAAAATCACAATCTACCACTTAGTTTTACAATATAAGTTAATTGTACTCCATTCTTGCAAAACAAGAAAATCATTAAGTAGATAAATTTTTTTACATTTGCCTTTATTTACAAATGGTGTACATCTTATCTCCCTTCACTTCTATCTTTTTTATGCATTTACATTTCTCTCCTCTCTCTTTTTTTTTATCACTCCGTTCATCCCAAATTATAAGAGACATTTAATCGAATATCTTAATTTGAAGTAGTGATTGAAAATAATAAGTATGTCAGAATTTTTGCTTATTTTTACTAAAATATCCTTACTAATTAGGAGATATGGAATAAGAGAGAGAATACTCTTAGGATGTGTTTGGTTTGAGGGGAGAGGATGGGAGGGGAAGGAAAGCATGTAACATTGTTTGATTTGTTAAAGGGGAGGGGAGGGGAATGGAGCTTTTGTTTGGTTTAGGAGGGGATGGGAGGAGTGGCAATAATAGATTTACTATTTTACCCTTGCATCTAATTTCATACTTTTATACTTATATG